>CAJVPQ010001270.1:0-19215 GCA_910591825.1 Funneliformis caledonium
AATTCTTTGATACACCAGCAAGTATAACGAATGGCTAACTATTAACTTTAAATCAAAAGTTTATAATGGATATAGTTAAGAAATTACGAAAACCTATTACAAGGAAGCCAAATAAAGGAAAAGGTCCTGCAGTAGCAGCAGAAATAACTCATTCAGAAGAAAATGAATCAAATAGAAAACCTGCTGAAGTGAGAGCAATGGACACTGCTGAGGTTAATGAAGATGACGAATACCTTGCATTACAAGAGATATATAACTCATCCAAAAAGGATGAACAAAAATCAACTGCTTTATATTATCAAGCACACATTAAAAATAAGGAAATATCTTTAATCGTCGATTTAGGATCCTCAGGATGCATTATATTCTATGCACTACTTAAGGAACTCAGCATGCAAATACAAAAGGAATCAAAAATAATAATGATCAAAATAAATAGTGAAAGAAGAAAGCCTATGGGAATGGTCACAAATATTCCCTTGAGAATAATGGGAAAGATAATTTCATTTGATGCAATCGTAACTGAAACAAATTCCTATGACACAATTGTAGGAAATGATTGGTTAGAAAAGACAGATGCAGAAATAAGTTACAGAAATAAAATTATGACATTATACTGGGGAGAACACACAATCAATGTCCCCATTGAATTTCACCAATCACCATTAATTAGAACTGAACAAGTTGATAATGATAAAAGTGAAGAACAGTATGAAGAAGAAGAATATGAAGAAGGAAGTGAGAAGGAAAATGAACAAGAAGAATTATTCTATTACTCTGAAGAAATCCCAATCGAAGAAGCTCAAAGGATTGACAAAGAATTAAAAAAGCCCACCATGGAAAATCAAAATATAAAAGAATGCTTCTATTAATATAAGGAAATAGAAAAAGGAGCTTTTCATACTGGATGATTAACAGCACAACAATTAAAAAGATTTAATGAATTTATGTCTCAATATGTCGACCTATTTATTTGGGAAAATAATTAGTTTGGAAGAACAAATGTCATTACATATTCTATCGACACTGGAGAAGTAACGCCAATCAAGCAAAGGTTCTATCGAATCTCTTACAAAAATCAAGAGTTTATAAAAGAAGAAATTGATCATCTGCTAAAGTCAGGACTCATTCAACCCTCCAAAAGCCAATGGACTTCACCTGTTGTAGTAGTGGAAAAGAAAAATAGCAAGAAACGTTTATGTGTTAACTATCGTAAGCTATACAGTGTAACTAAAAAGGACAACTATCCTTTGCCATGCATTGATGATATGTTAAAAACATTAGAAGGATCCAGATGGTTTATTTCTCTGGATCTTGCAAGTGGTTTCTGGCAAGTAGAATTAGATCCTAAGGACAGAGAAAAGACCACGTTCATTACCAGATTTGGCATATATGAATTCAATGTCATGCCCTTTGGACTTTGCAATACTCCTGCAATATTTCAACGATTAATGGATACCGTTTTACGTAATATCTTATGGCAAAATGTAGTTGTATATATTGATGACATTAATATTAGCACTAAGACGTTTGATAAACATCTCCTACAACTGAAACAAGTATTTTTACGTCTGTGACAAGCTGGACTAAAATTAAGTCCAGAAAAGTGTTTCTTCTTTGAACAGGAATTACCATTCCTTGGACATGTGATTAGTGGAGAGGGTATTCAAACAGATCCAAACAAAATAGCTGTTATGAGAAACTTTCCAGTACTAAAAGACTTGACACAACTCAGAGGATTCATTGCTTTAACATCATATTACAGAAGATTCATAAAAGGTTTTGCTAATATCATTGAGCCTTTAAATAGATTATTTAAAAAGAATACACCCTTCATTTGAACAAAAGATCAACAAGTTACCTTTGAACGATTGAAAAGATGTTTGACATCTCCACCCATTCTTGCATATCCAGATTTTGAGAGACCTTTTATTTTATATACTGATGCTTCTTTCTTTGCTCTAGAAGCAATTTTTTCTCAAAAGGATGACCAGAAAAGAGAACGAGTAATCGCATACGCAAGTAGAATGCTTAGCTGTTGTATGAGCAGTATAATATTATCATCATTATTTACATGAACATAAATTTACAGTAATCATTGACTATGCTGCTTTGGCTTATTTAAAAAATATGAAAAACCCTGTTAGACGACTTGGACGTTGGCTAATAACTTTTAACTCTTATGATATGGAAATTATTAATCGCCTTAGAAAACTTCATTCAAACGTAGATACTTTAAGCTGGATACAACACTAAGGAGTTTTTCAACAAATTTATAAAAGTAAACAGATTTATTCTTGCGAACACTCTTACGGATAACGGATTTTGATTTTAACCCAACTATGAATTCAGATATATATTTTTTACTGGTACACTATTTATCAGAACTTAAAATGCTAACATATTTGAACCAACAGCAACAAGCAGCAATCAAAAGGAAGTCAAGATATTTTATTGTGATAGAAGGACAGCTTTACAAAAAGAATAAACAGGAACCCCAATGACCTTTAAAAGTTGTAAAAATTAATAAAGTTAATATTATATTATACAATTGCACTCTGATCCTTTGGCAGGATATTTTGCATTAGAAGAAACCTACAGGAGAGTCAAAGTAAAATACTATTGGCCACAGATGTATGATGATGTATGACGATATATCCAAACTTGTGACGAATGTTAAAGGAGAGATAAAAATAAGAGAATTGAGCCATTGTATCCTATAAAAGTTGGATAACCCTTTAATCAAATAGGAATGGATATTGTTGGACCTTTACCCACTACGAACAAAGAAAATAAATATATTGTAGTAGCAACTGATTACTTGACTAAGTGGCCTGAAACTAAAGCTATTACAAATGCAAAAGCATCCTCAGTAATTCCTTTCTTTTATAAGAATATAATTTGTAGACATGGATGCTCTAAGGAATTATTAACTGATAGAGGAACGCATTTTGTAAATCAAATGCTGGATTCTCTATGTAAAGAATTGGAAGTAAAGCATAAGTTAACAACTGCATATCATTCTCAAACTAATGGCCTTATCGAGCGATTTAATAGGACTTTGTGTGAAACACTAACAAAATTCGCAAATGAAAACAAAAATGATTGGAATGATTTTCTACCATCCACTTTATTTGCATATTGAACAAAAAGGCATAGCATTACTCGACATGAATCTTTTTACTTAACCTATAGGAGAAATGCTACATTGCTGATCAAATTCTAAGTACAAACGTCAGATATGCAAAATGTAACATTAGATGAACAGGAAAATTTAATTAATCGAGTACAACAAATAACTGAAAGATGGATAATAAAATACAACAAGCACAAAATAATATTCAAAACTTTCAAAAGAAACAAAAGGAGCAACATGACCGCAAATTAAAAGGAAACATTAATTTTAAAGTCAGAGAGTTAGTTTTAATGTATAAAAGTAATTTACAAGATAAAAAGAAGTTTGAGGAAAGATGAAAGGGACCGTATTACATTTATGCTGATCTTGGGAATGAAGTATACAAATTGAGAACGTTGGACAGGAAAATCCTAAAAATACCTATAAATGGTGATAAATTAAAACAGTACAACCAACGTGATCTACCTCAGCCCATTGTGCTGATTGAAAATTGAAAAAATTTATGGAAAATGCTAGAATATTATAGTTGAAAATTATTTAAATAGGAGGGAACCTAACTTAAAATTGATAGATTAATAAAATGGAAGAGTTGGAAGCGCCTCCTATTTATACTGAAACATTTTTCCAGAATTTTCAATTAATTTATGCTGACCTGCAACTTACCATACCCCAAGAAATTGAGATGTATTCTTCACCTTACAGTGAAACTATGCCCATGGAAATGAAGTTCTCTCTTGCAAATCGAATACTACAAAGGCTAAATGAATGAACAATCGTGTTCTGATGCTGATAAATGCCTTTTATCTTGGAAAACTTATAGAAAAAATAGAGGACCCTACAGTTCGTTCAGTGTACATTAAAAAGCTATCTAAACATTACTATCATGCATCAGTATGAATATATTATCTCTTTGAATTTCTTGGACCAGCGCAGATTGCACAAAGTAAAAGGACTACCCTTAAGTTGATAGTTGGACTATTAACAGTAGAATATAATAATCTAATTGATAAAACCACTGAGATTTATGCAGGGACGCAAAATCTTGAAGGGGAGTGATGTTACATGAAAGAAAACATGGATGATGATGATCTAAAGGATGACATCGATCCTTAAGAAATCATATATAGTTTCTATGTCATCTATGACATCTATAGCATTTATTTCTTTTATGCATTATATTTCTTTTATTTATTTTATCTTATTTATCTCATATATTTATTATATTTTATTTATCTTATATATTTTATTTATTATATTTATTTCTTTTATATCTTCGATAACTTTATATTTTTCATTTTATATAAATAGAGGACCATTTCTTTTAGCTTAGCAATGTGTCTGACATATAGTTTTATATAATAGTTTAGTTTAATCCCTCTAACATAATTGTATAGTACAGAGTGCTGACTGAGACAGTACTCCATTGTTATAGTTATTAAATAAACTGTTAATTTACTAACACTCTTCTAAATCTAAATATCAAATTAAACCTTCTGCTTACCACCTATAAATATTGCTTCACTTATCACTCATAAGTATCTTAAAGAACTGACTGTAACATTATTCAAGTATACGAAATAATTAACATATTTTATTTATTGCACTTAATGTAATAACTAGCGTAAAACAAGTTTATAAATTAATTTGTGATGCATGTAACATATATTAAATAATCAGTGATCACGTTGGAGTCATATTAATTTTATAACATAAAAAATTAAACTTTTAATTATATAGTACATTAAAAAATTAACTACCTGAAAATAAGCAATATTATAATAAAATTACATTGCTTATTTTTGGAAAAATTCGATAATTCAATTTTTTAATAAAAAATATCAAATACTATCTTTTAATTTTAATTTTATTCATTAGTAGCATTAGTAGTATTATCTTTGATATTAGATTATATGCAATCATTTCAGTAGAAATAAGATTTGATTTTAAAATTTCTAAAAAAAATTCTGATTAAATCTATTTATGTTAGCATTATTTGATTTCTTTTTAATCTAAGAATCATGTCATAGAGTATGATTAAATTTATTATTATTGTTACTACTGCTATCTTATAGTTATAGTAGATTTAGACTACTTTTACTATTATTAACACTATTGTAGGTATATATTTTCAAGTCTAATTACATGTTTTTCAGATATTTTTTTCTCTTATATAATCTCATTATATATAAGAGATTTATAAGCAATTAAGTTTACTAATATAGTTATAATTAACTTCATCATTATTTGATTAATTATATTTACCTTATTTACTAGATATCTTAGATTCAGATTATAGGTTACATCTATTCAAAACTCTTAGAATTCCCTTTCTCCTAAATTTTTTTTAATATAAAATTCTAAGTGATGCTTTTCATCAATATTTATAACAGTCTTAGTTATAATTCTAATAACTATAATGTTGAGTTCTACTAATGACATTATATCAAAATTCAGATTTATCAAGATTTTGATAGATATAGAATTTATCTTAAAAAAAGTGGAAAAAATAGTTAATTTTTTTAAAAATTAAGATAAAAAATAAAATAAACAAAATAAATAAACTATTATACTTATTAAATATAATCCTATATATGTAATAAATTTGTCTCTTAAAAAATCAAATTACTTATATTAAGCTTCTTAATTTGAGTTTCAATATTCCAGTCTGAAGGAATGAATATCTTAATTTTTAAATAATTATTTTTGCTATATTATTATTTAATAATCTTGATATTACTGTAATCTCTTTGATAGTGAAGTCTTATATAAGATGTTTTGTAAATTTATAAATATAAGCAATAATAGAATGTTTTATAAACATATTTTTCTTTTTTTTTTAATTAAAAAAAATAAAGATAATTATTTTTTTTAATTAATTTAACAGATAATCAAAATAACTTTTCTTTTTTATAAAAATTTAAATTTACCTATTTAATTTTACTAATTTACTAATTTTTTTTCTTTAATAAAAAATCTAAGCTCAATCAAAGCTTATATATTACAATACAATTTATTTTTTCTCACATAATATAAAATTTAATTTTATAATATTTTAAAAATAAAATAAAAACTAAATTCAATTAGGATAATTTGTAAAATTTAACTTTATGATATTTTAAAAATAAAATAAAAATCAAACTTGATCATAATAATTTGTAATTTGCCTCTACTATAGTTATTTTTTAGTGAAAGAAATAATTATTTATATTTATCTATATATTATATTTAAAATTAATATATTTAAATTAATATATCATAAGATTATATTTAAATAAAATTAAATTATACTTAATTAAATTAAAATACAAAGCTAATTAAAAAATAAATTTATTATCAAAAAAAAAAAATAATTTTTATATAAACAGAAAGCTATCAAAGCTAAAAGCTAATAAAATAATAAGTCACTATAAAATAAATATATATATATAATTCATATTTATAAGAGAAAAGGTAGGTAATATAATCTATAATTTGAAATAAAATCTACTAATTATTGGTAATTGAATGAGAATTCTAATTGATTATTATTAAGATTAAGAATACTCTATATCAATTTTATAGGGTAACTTATATAAGAAAATCTTACTAAAAAAGAATATACTTTGCAAGTATTTTAATAATTTTAACTGTGAATTTTATAAAGATGATTAATACTTTAATATAATATATGAGACTTGTATTACTATGTATAAAACTAATTAAAAAATATATCTATTTTTTATTCTACAATAATATATTAATTATATTAACTAATATTTTAAGTTTGATTAGATTAGTAATTAAAAATAATTTAGTCTTTTCTTCATTTTATATATATTATACTTATACTTTTGCATATTACTTAATGTTTAATGCTTATTTTTAATTACTTAATACTTATTATTTATTATTACTTAATATTTGCAATCAGCTTTAATAAATAGTAGTTTAATGTATAATGTGTTTTTTATTATTGTATAATATATAAAATAAATAAAAAAATTATAAAAAATAATCATTTTATCAATTATTATTATTTATTAGATTTTATAAATTAAGCTAACTAAAAAAAATAGTTTAACTGTATTAAGTTATATATCATGATAATTTTTTTTTATTAAGTAAAAAGGAAAAAAGTATAATTAGTTAAAAAAGAACTCCAGAAAAATCTTATATAGGTAAAGTGCAGCTAAAATTTTTTACTATGTGCTCTAAGCATAAAATTTACTATAATGACTAAGCACATTTGACATCTAACATTAAAAATTCTTTAAAAATAAGTAATTCAATTATCTAACTATAATATATATTTATTTATTATATTCAAAAATACATTTTATTTAATTTGTGTAATTCTTTCAATAATATCTTCTCTTCCAAAGTATTTAAAATATTTTTTTTCATTTCCTATTAATTTTAAAATATTTCCTTCAATAGAAATACCAAATGGTAAAATATGATAAAAAATATTTGATACTAAATAATGTGTTAGAATATTACAACCTTCCCGAGTTATATCATTAAAGAGATCAAGATGAATAGGAATAAAGATATGTAATGAAATATATGAAATATCACCTAAACTTGTTATTAGTTCTTCCGTAAAATAATAGTTTAAATAAGCTTCAAAATATACAGCTAAAACCTAACTAATGCACATTTGATTTCCATATTTAACAAATACATAATTTCCTTTAATTAATAGTATATCTTTTAAAATATTAGCATTTTCAATATCTGAAACTAGTATTCAAATAAAATTATTGAGATGTAAATTACATTATTTTGCAAATTGATAAAATTATAAATAAATAATAATTTACTTTTAACCAATGATTTTTGGTATCTTTTTTTAGCTGACTTTTGTTTTCCTTTTGACTTTTCTAATTCTTCAAAATGCAATTGAGCAAGAGTTAATAAGACATTTTTTCAATTTTCTTTCCACCATTTTTCTCTTTGAGTTAAAAACGTTGATCAGGATTCTTGTTTTTTAAAAAGAAAGAAATAAAAAACTAGTTTTATTTGGCATAATAGAGTTTGTAATGTTTGAACTTGATGAGCTTGATGTATTAAATTTTCGTTCTAATGGCTTTGAACAATAAGCTTCATGGGAAACTCTTTAATCAATTAAACTTTTAAAGTTTAGACTATTATTCAACATAAATTGATAATTAATATTAATTATAAATAAATTAAATCGGTATCATAATTAATATTAAATAATAATTATGTAGTAAAATATAACAAAATAAATGCTTACCACTATCTTCTCAGTTAATAAATGATAAGTTATCTAATTTTTCACCAATTATTTCAAGTTAAGATTATTTTTGATTAAATATTTGATTATAGTAATTCTCTTTATCATGTATTTTTGTAGTTATATTTTTTGTTATTACGGATACTTTATTTAGCGCAACTGAAAAATCTAAGTTATTATTTTTATCTGCTTCATCTTCTGTTATAATAGTTGCTGACACTTCATTATCATGTATACTAATTATTATTCTTGGTTCATTAATTTCAACAGATAATCTAGCTGGTTGAAACATTTGAAGAAACTCTGCCAATTCAAGAGCAAAAGTATATAAATGGTGTATAGTTTGTAAAATTTGTTTATCAGTAAGCTATAGGCGAAACATTTCTAAAGAATCATCATTAATAGAACCAGAATTATAATCAAAATGATAACCTAGATAAAATAGTATGCATAAATAAATAAATTTAAATCTTTTATAATAAATAACAATTATTTTTTAAAAAAAAATTATAAAATACCTTCTCTTACAGATTTTTCTTTTTTAAAAGATAACTTTTCACTTCTTAAATCTTTTGTGTATTGTAAAATTTTAGGTAATATTTGGATTAATTTAGCGAAATTAAAATCTAAATTAATTTGATGTGCAATACCAAAAAAATGCTCTACTGGTTCAGAACTATGAAACTAAAGTAACTGTGGAATTAAAGGATACAATTCTCGATGTACTTTAACTAAAAGAATCATTGATTCACATAAAGAACTTAAAATTGCAAAAGTTTGATTGGCCAGAAAATTATGTCGAATAGAAATAAAATCTGAATATTTTTCTGATAAAGATTCAATGTGAAACTGCCATAATTTTAAGAAAAAGAAGTTATTCATTAATATATGAATTCGTTCTAAAGGAGCTAATTTCTGATTAAGATAGCTATCAACAATTTTGCCTAATATTATTATAAATATATTAATTAAATTTAAGTTTATATTTTAATTATATATACAGTATTAATATATACCCATAATAAACAAATAAACAAATAAGCCTTTTTTTTCAGATTCTAGCTGATAATCGTACGTTACCAATTATTTTAAATTACTAAACCAAAATGTTTGATAAGCTGCCTCATCATCTTGCCGATCTAATTTAACTATATTATTTTTGAACATTGGTAAATTATAGTGACTAATCTGTTTTAAAAAATGATTATAACAGACTGATGAGTTTTTAAAGGTTAAAAGTCGTATACTAGATATAATTGCATTTCTTGCAGTTTTTTTCGCGTACTTTAGATCTTGAACATGAATTACAGGACTGATAGATTCAAGAATAGGACAACTAAAGTTTATATTTAATATAGATTCACAAATGGAAAGTCTTTTAGCAGTTAGAGAATTCATTATTTTTTATTGAGCTTGATATTCTACTATCGCATCATCTGAACCTAACAAAAGAATATGATGTTTTAATTGAGAAGCAATACCTTCAAGTAATGTTTGATGCAATTTAGTAATAGTATTTGTACTATCAGACCCTTTGTTTAGAAGTAGTGCTATAACTACTAGAAGAAATTTTGGTAACAGGATCTAATAATATTTTAAAGTTAAAAATTATTAAATAAATTTAAAAGTATTCATATAAATAATTTGTACCTGTAGAATATATGCACAGACATCTTTAACTATTGCATTTTGTTCTTTAATTTTATTAATAACATTTGGAATATCACTGTATACATTAATTTTAATTTCATTATCTGATAAAATTGAACTAATAATGCAATCAAGAATAGGTAAATATCGTAATCTTTCTTTTAATTTTGTGTTATCTGACATAGAAGCTATAGGACCATTATAATTAATAGTATCAATTAGCCACTTAAATCAGGCTACATTTTCAAAACACAATTCCTGATTGATTAAGTAATCTTCATTATTATTATGCAAATATCTATTAATAATTATAATTAACTATTAAAAAGTTTAATTAATAAAATACTAATAATATAAAAATAAATATTAATATTACTGAATTGATCGAAAACTTTGTCCTTTTAAATTTTGTCTAAACAAATTCAATACTCTTGAGCTAATTCCTCCTAAAATAACAAGAAAATTTATAAACTCTTCAGCATATTTAATATATTGCTTGCTCTAATTCTTTGATTTTCTCTTAACAACATTACATATCACTTCACATAATCTATTAAATATTAGCTTTTCTTTAAATGCTCCCTTTAATACTTTGTCAGCTAAGTTTATCCAAGAATTTGCTGTATCATTATAATCATCATTAAGTAGATTCCAAATAACACGAAGATCTAGATTTTGTAAATGCTTTTTTAATGCATTATCTTTCCAGTAATGCTTCAGTATAAATTTAATATTATTAATTGAAAAAATTTTTCTTATAATTTTATTAGATAGGTTACTATTAGAATGAAACGAGTTATATTCGTTACAAATATTACTTTTTTTTGCAATCCTTGTATACAATTTTGCGCGCACACAATTTGCTAATATAAAAATATATGCATTTAGTATATTATTATTTTAAAATTATATTATTAAAATTAACCTACCTATTTGATCAATATGCCAAACACTTTCTGCAAACGAAACATGATTTAATTATCTTTTTTAAGAATAGTTAAGTTTTTTCTGATTGAATTTAGTTGAAAATAGTTTAGAAAATAATTTTTGTACTACAATTTCAATATGACAAGTTCTCCTAAATTAAGCTAAAGTACGCTGAATATACATAGATATTTGTTCAGATTGAAGTCTATAACATATTAATTTCTGCTTTTTAGATTTTGTTAAAGTGTTTGACAAATCTTCATCATTAATATTAAAATAGGCAGGTGTATCATCATCTTGTTCTTCTTCTAGTTCATCTACTTGTAATAAATCATCTTCATCCATATTATCATAAATGTCAGAATCCCAACCTTCATCTTCATCACTATCATCATTTTTTTAGCAGGTTTAAAATAATTATAAATGCTATGTTGTCTCTCATTTACTTTACATCTAAAATTAGCAATATGGCGGTCAAGATAGTCTTCATTATAGCGTCAGTTTAACTTAACTGTTTTGTCACATTTACATACTACCTTTTTTACATTTATTATATAAGCACAATACTCATGTTTTAACAATCTTTTCTTACTATATTTATGCAATGGCATAATTTATTAAAGCAAAGAAAATAGCTAAAAGATAATCTCGCATAAAAAAATTTTTTAGATATATATATAAGAAAAATCATGTAATCATATAATACTGATCAAAAAATGTGGTAAAATTAAGCAATTGAAACCCCTTAGTATCACAAAAAATGACTAAAATTAAGCATTTTAATAGCCTAACATTAGCAAAAATTTTTGCCAAAATTAAGCAAATACAAATTTTTACCTATGCAACTGCTCTATATTGGTTAAGCATCTTGACACCTTACATATATGAGACTTTTTTGGGATCCTGTTAAAAATAACAATAATAAAGAAAAATATTATTTTATATAACATATTTCAAACTATTTTACCAAATAAATAAATTTTTACAACTAAAAAATAAGATAATATCAAACATATTAATTAAGAATTATTGCAATTCTTTTTTTAATTGATTTGTAAATTAATGATGTGTAAAAGAAAAAAATAATGTATAATGCATATTTTTCTCAATAAAGAAAATAACTTGATGAATTGTTATTATTATTTGTCTTAGAAAAAAAAAGAATCTATTAGTTTTTTCTCTTATAATTATAATAATTATTAATTAAATAATAAATAAAAAAAGAAAGGATTCTATTTCTTTTTTTTTCTTTAGAATTTTAGAATTATTAAAAAGAGAAAAAAATGAACTTATTGACTAAAATTTCTATGAAAATTTCACTAATTTATATAATTTATTCAGTCACAGAAAAAGATAACAATGCTCACATCATAAGAAAAGGTGTTGCAATTATAAAAAGAAAGACAACTACACTATAAATCTTAAAATGATATGTTTATCTCAAAGAGTCTAACTGTATTCAGGTGATCACTTTTTCAAAACTGAAAGTATTCTACGATTGATCAGAAAATTCATTGAGAAGTCACTAACACATTACAGGTAAATTAATAACTTTACCTTTCCAATCTCTATTTCTTGTTTTTCTTTCCCTTCTCACTTCTTTTTTTCTTTCTTTTAAATTAATTAATTAAATTAATTAATTATTTATTAACAAAAAAAATACTGACAAAAAGATGACAACAAATGCAGGACTTACTAAAGACATATTATCTCCTGGTTTCATCTCTTTATTTATCACTAGTTATTATAAAATTTTTTAAGTTTATATAAAACTCAGTAAAAAAAATACAGTATATCATGGGGCATAGCTGGGAGTGGGTTTAATTACTAGCTGATAACTAGCAGAGATCTGGCAGTGCGCCAAGTTTCTCTACCAAGCTGAAGGTATGGAGGGGAACTGCTTCTTCTTGATATTGATTTAGCTATGCTTCCCTTACGGACCAATCGTATAGGTACTCGAGACCAATAAAATTAGTCACAAGGCCTGTCATGCCTCTTGCACGATCTTCTAATATTTCAATAACCTTGATTTATAAGAATCGCATTTAAAGTTTCAAACCTTTATATTGCGTCTAATCAGAAGAAAATTTTTTTCTTTTGATTTGGATTTGGCCTTCAAATAGTTTGGCGTTTTATCTTTGCCTTCGCTATGTGTGTGATCTGATTTTGAAATTTTCAAAGAAATTTTCAAAATCTATCATACAGGTGTGATAGATTCTATCAATTCTCTGCCGCACTACTCTTATGGATTAATAATCGTTCTGGCTTCTCGATTCAACAAGCCACTACCGTTGTAAGTTGATTTTATTTATTGTTTTCTGATCTTTGGTCTGTCCTCGTATAATTACGGTAGTAGCAATTATTGTTAATGTAATACATGTATATTAAATAATGTTTCCATGATTTTTTTAAAAATTATTATAATGTAAATAAAGTTTTTATTGGCGCGGTAAACTTTAATTTCTTTGATTTCAGTTTTCATTGCACAATTTCGTATTAAACGTTATAATTTAATAAAAGACATTTTAAGGATAAAAATAATGATTGAATAAAATAATATTGCATGCATTCTCATTTTTTAACGGACTCGTCATAAGTGGGGGGAGGAATTGAAGAATTGGACGATGTATTATCGTTTACATTACTATCATCAATAACAATTTGTGGCACACGTGACCAATTTTCGGAAGGTTGTCCAATTTCGACTACAAGATACTATCGTATCAAAAAAAAATAAAATAAAAAAATAAGGAAAAAATGGGTTTTCCTTTAACATATCAAAAAAAAAAAGTTTAACTTACCCTATGAGAGTTATAATGGGGGTAAAAATTATTATAACCATGAGGATTCTGTCCAACATCAACATCATATATAATTCTCCAATTGATTCCTCTTAGATTATCAATTGCATTAAATTCATTTAATTTCTCAACCATTGAAAAGAATTGTTTAGTTCTTGATTTATAAAAAAGGAAATAAGAGACGGAAACACTTAAAATTATACTAATAACTACAGACACAATAGTGATAATCCAGATGGTAAATGGTTTGCCACCACTATTATAGAAACTTGCATTTAAAAGTGCTAACGGTAACGTTACCGAAACAATTACAAGTATAAATATGAATGGAAGTAAAAGAATTACACGATTTATTTGATTTTCAATTCCTGCTTTATTAAATTCATTAATTCTTTCCTTAAATTCTTCTCTTGTCATCTATGAAGGAAAGCGAAGATAGATAATTACGATCAAATAACCAATCGAGTGAATGAAATGTGAACTTTTTTTAATTTTATTACTTACGTGTTCTTGTAATTCTAATGAATATTGAGCATTAATGGTACTATGGTTGATAAAGGGATATTTTATACTTTTTACCGACATATCGTTATTGAATTTATAAAATGGGAAAAAAAAATTTTTTTTTTTTACCTCACCAAAATCACCTTTTTTATAACGAATTCTTCATTTGATGGTGTGGGTTTTTTTTTTTTTTAGAATGTCGTCAATCTTACTTTTGGATTAATGACGAAAAATGAAGCAAAGTACATGAATGATGACATATATAAATTTGATCACCAGCTTGGAAAATTCTTAAAATTCTTTTAAAGGGAAAGATTACCACGTGCTTTTGTAATTTAAATAAATGTCCAAAAACGAAGCTTCTTTGTACCAATTAATTCGAAAATGGGAAATGTAATTGAAGGATTTAGTGATTGCTTTCCAAAAAAAAAGAAAAAAGCTCAAGGACATAAACTCGGTACGAGAAATGAAAACAACAATAATAATCCAATTGGAAACAATGTAGGAAATGAAAAAACAGGAAAAACAGGAAAAGATACAAGTGGTGTACAAACTCTTGATAACGGTAAAACAGTAGGGAGTGTTAGTGTTAAGACTGGAGGAATGCCCTCGAGAGAAGACATGGCTGCTGCTGCTCAAAAAAGGCAAGATGATGTAAGTAAAATAAATTAAAAATATTCAAAAAAGGTTAATTTTTAATTAATATTTTTTTTTTTTTTTTTTTTTTTTTTTTTTCAAGGCTAAATTAAAGGGAGTAATAAAAGGTGGTGGTAAATTAAGTAAGAAACTTGAAGAACAACAAAAAAATTCCAATCAGCCTGAATCAATTCCTTCAAATTCAAATTTACAAGTAAGTGTAATTAAATAAATTAAAAAACCAATAATTTATATATATTAACTTGTATTTATTTTTTTTTATAGTGGAGGGTCGATTAAAAGTTATAATTGGTTAATTTATTTTAAATTTATTTATAATTCTTTTGCATATTAATAACTTTATTTATTTTAGTTTAATTATATTTTTTATGTACCATTTTTCAAAATTTAAAATAAAGAACAAGTATGTTCACTTCTCACTTAATTTCCTCTTTTTTAATAACACCTCCCCTTTCTAAGAAGTCTTTTACATGATTTACAATACTCGATGCAGTTTGCTCAGCATCAACATTTTTACCATAAGCATCAACGAATTCTCCATCTGGATTCATTAAATAAATAAATATACTATGATCGACTAAATACTCATCACCTGGTTGTAATTGTGGTGGTTGACTATAATAAACTCTATATGACTTGGCCACTTTAGATATTTGTTCGTGTGATCCTGTTAATCCTACCATGTCCTCATGAAAATCTATGGAGAGTTAAAAGATTATTAGGAACGAGAGACGAGATATATCGTATGAAAATAAAAAATTGATTCACCTCTAATGTACTCGCGAACTACCTCAACGGTATCTCTGTTTGGATCACAAGATATAAAAATTGGTGTTAGAACATTACCACCAAATTCTTTTTCATTATCTACAGAAAGACCATAAATTTCTTTTTTTAAAAACATGTCATTATAACTAAACAACACAAAGGAGTCTTTCCTTACTTATGATATCAATGACTTTAGACATTTTATCTAACTCTTCAGGACAAATATCGGGACAATGAGTAAACCCAAAATAAACTAATAAAAATTTTCCAAGTAAATCTTTATCTGTAACTAATTTTCCATCTTGATTTAATAATTCGAACGGTCCTCCTATTTTTGGTTTTCCTAATGACTTATTTTCGATTTCTCTATTACCTATTTATTCCAAAGTGAGATTATTAATTTGAAAGGAATCATTTAATAGTTCAAAAATGTAATGAATTCATACATACGTTTTTCCAATACCTTTTTTTTTTCATTTTTAAAATAAGCTAATAAACCCAATCCTGTTAAAATGAATATTACTAATCCCTTCCATGAAAAGGGCTATTCATTTTGTCGATTCAAGAATAATAATAATAATAAATTTAAATTTGATTCTCGATTAATTAAAAAGGTTTTTTCCGATGAAAAATAATAGGTTTACCCCAACGTTACGGTTTTTTACGATTTCTTTAAAATTTTTAGGCGGTGTCGGTTGTGGCTTTGAAGTTGTAGTACTATATCTCAAATTACTACCGTAGAATTTTTTATTATTAGGTAAATGATAATTAAAAAGTTTTGGTGAATCACTATTATTTAAAGTGTTAATGTTCCTCAAATTCCTTAAACCCTGCTAATGGAATTTCAAACATCCCAGTTGGAGAACGAATTATTTAATTAAAAAGTTGAAAGTAACTAACAAGTAAATGATTTAGAACTTAGGTGCTCTACCTGGTTTCTATACACCAAAGTAGCTGTAGGTGACTTTATTAAATTTAAAGAAAGTAAATTTCCAATTCTCCTAACCGAAAACTTACAAACTGAGTTCATTATTTCGAAGAAAAAAA
This sequence comes from Funneliformis caledonium, assembly GCA_910591825.1. Lineage (NCBI taxonomy): Eukaryota > Fungi > Glomeromycota > Glomeromycetes > Glomerales > Glomeraceae > Funneliformis > Funneliformis caledonium. The sequence continues at coordinate 16,730 of CAJVPQ010001270.1, forward strand.
TAAAAAATTTTTTTCTGATCTCTTTTTTTGGATCTATATATTATTACGCACGTGACAATCATATCGTATTTTGACTCTACGTCGCCCGTAATTTATTATTAGGGTTAGTATTATATTAGTTGATTTTTTTGCGGCTGAATTTTGTGTGATATCAAATTTTGCCTGACCCTAAAAAAGAACTTGTATTACAATATTGTGGTCTGAAATTTTCATTAGTATAACAGAATCCTTAATACTTTTAATTATATCTCATCATAAATTTTACTTATATCTTTGAGAATATAGTATTAAAGTAATAAAATATTTATTTGATATATCATATCAAATAATATGTAATTTTTTTTATAAATTTTTTAAAATTCAACAATGTATTGCATACCAGAATAAAATTATTAGGTAAAATATACAAATTCAAAAAGAAACAACATTAGTATCAGATAAATAAGCTAAAAATTTATTTATTTTACAAATGATATATAATTAATAATTATTTTATTTATAGATTATATATTTGACTTTAATCCAAATTTTACATTAATAATATTTTGCAAATATGACTTGTTGATAATGCTATTCATGATGTAATCAAAGTAGTATATGATAATGCAGTTTAGATTTATTAAAGTATTAGGGATTAAATTGTTAAATGATAAAATAATTCTATATTATTATATCTTAATATCATACTAATTAGAAGTAATTCCTAACTTTTTAAATAATAATAGCTTTGATTATTTTAATATAGATGATATTAGTAAATTTGATTTTAATAATGATAAATTTATTTTAGATGATCTATCTTCTTTTATTAATGAGTTTCAAAAATAATACAATTATCATGATTAGTAAATTCAAAATCTAAGTTGAAACTAGTACCTGAGTTTTCTAATTCATCAAAAATGAAATGAGATTATATTCTAAACTTTTCAAAAAATTTTTTTTATTATTTGAATCAAAACAAAAAGAATTATTTTATATAAATAGTTTAATGAATATATTGCAAAATTCAAACTTATGTATCTAATAATGCATTTTTATGATTTGAATGATTTTATTAAATAATCAATTAAATGAAATTCAATTATCCTAATAATCAAGCAAAATTTAATTAAAGTAAAATAAATTTGTTAATTTCAAAATAATAGAATTTTAGAACTAATAATTAAATCATGAAATGAAAGATAAATAGAAAAAAAAAATAAAAAATATTGGATTACCTTAATATATTAATAATATATATCTATAAATTTTTTAGTTGTAAAAAATTAATACTTAATTATTTAATATTATAACTTCAAATATTTTTCATATAAATATAACTGAAATAATCTATTATAAGAAAATGAATTTATTTTATATATGTCAAAGAAAGAAATTTTATTAGAAAAAATATTATCATATATAAATTAATATCTAAACAATATGTTATATTTCATTTTTTTAAAATATAAATTCTTTATTTTATCTTTTAGTTACTATATTTATCAATACTAATAGCAATTTATTTTTTTCAATATGTAAATCAGATGATAATTTATTAATGTATATTATTTTAAAATAAGTAATTTACAATTTGATAATAATAATTTAAATATAACTAATACAGACAACACTTATTATAACGAACTCTATATCTTAGACTTCAACTTTACTATAAGACTATAATGAAGATTTTAAGAGATTTGATTGGCTATTTCACAATAACAAGAGTATTTTTATTGTACTTATTCAAATAATTCATTATATCAAGAGTTCGCTATATCAAGTGTTGACTATATTATAAATTTAACTAGTTATTTATATATGTTAAGAAAATTTTTGACAAATTTTTAATATTTTGAAAATTTGTTTTAGAAAAATGATTTACAAAAGTCATTGAATTTAATTTCATGTAGATTATATTAAGAAAGATCTTGATCAACATACTACATTAGAAAATCAGATTGATTTATTTAATTTGTAGGATTTACAAAATTCATTTGATTTACCTAATTTATTTGATTGGCTTATTTATTAAATTTTTTATATATTTATTATTTTTGTTATAATTATTATTTTTATTATTTCTTTTATTTTTATTATTGTTATTATTTATCTTATATTTTATATTTTTATTTTATTATCTTTTATTATTATTTTATAGTCAAAGTTTACTAAAATAGTTAGTTTATACTATAACAAGTAGTTAGCTATAACAAATTTATTTTTATATAAATAGAATAGATTTTTGCTTAAGTTATAAATTAACTCATTTGTAAGTTGATTGTAAGTTTCAGTATTATTAATAAAGGAATCAATTTAAATCTATACAAATTTACTTTTCTCTTCAACGTTGTCTCTCATCTAGAATTTGTTATAATACTTTATACTAATTTATTATTAAATTCATCATTACGAGTTTGACTAATATATCTTAAATTCTAAGACATAATAAATTGTTAAATTAATTTAAGTATAACAGAAACCTATAGGACTTAAAAAAATCT
>CAJVPQ010001271.1:0-19212 GCA_910591825.1 Funneliformis caledonium
GCCAGGTAATAATTAAAAACGTTTAAATGATTTTTTAGATTTATATTAAATATATTTACTTTTTTAGAATCGAGGCATACTCATAGGAGAAATCGTAATTTGCCTATTATGAGGCAAATATAAAACACAAGGTAAAGACAATAAAAATTTCAGTTTTTTTTCTTATCGTTCATTTAATTTCATGTTTTTTTCATATCGTTCATTTTTTCTTTTCGTATCGTACGTTTTCTTTTCATTTTTTCATTTCGTTTCGTTTTCCTGTTTTGTTTTGTTTTTCTAATTTTATTTTTTTATTTTGTTTCATTTTCCTAATTTCATTTTATAGTTTTTTTCGTTTATTTAATTTCATTTTTTTTATTTTATTTCATTTTCCAAATTTTATTTTATAGTTTCTTTTCGTTTGTTTAATTTCATTTTTTCATTTCGTCTTATTCACTTAATTTCATTTTATAGTTACGTTTCGGTTTCTTAATTTCATTTTTTCGTCTTGTTTAATTTTCTTTTCATTTCATTTTTATTTTTTATTTTATTTTTATTTTATTTTAAAAAAAATAAATTTTTTTTTTAAAAAAAAAATTTAAGTAAATTAATAAAACTGTCATTCAATGATTAACAGATTGCATGTTAAAATAAAATGACTAGAATTTATAAAATAATGTAAAAATATTTCTGGAAAAATTATATTTATGTAATGAAATCAGTAATCATCTACTATAACAAATAATTCGTTAACGCTATAACAAATAATTCGTTAACGTTATAACGAATTATTCATTATATATACTGCATAATTTGTTATAATGTTAATGAAGATTCTTATAATGAAATCCTGATCGGCTGGATCGACAACTTCATTATATTAAAGTGTGACTGTATAATCATGTCACATGATATTATTTATTCAGATAATTTTAAAAAATCTGTTAAATTTTTTATTTTTTAAAGTGTTACATTATCAGTCCTTTATTTTAGAAAGTTTCTTGAAGTAAATTTCACATTAGAGAAGTTTATTTTTTTTAATTTTTTTTATTATTAAATTATTTAAATGAATTTTTTGATAAGTTTTTATAATTTTTATTTAAAAGATATTATATAAAAAAAACAATACTCAATAATATAATTTTATATAGGTAATCTAATGTTATTTAAAAAAAATTAATAAATATGTTATTAAATTATTTCAATAAATATTTTTTTTTATTTTTTCATCAAATTTCAATCTATGATTATATTATTTATATAATAAATTATCAAAAGAATTATTAAGTTTATTAATAATTAATATTATATATTAAATATTATTTTATAAATACATAAATTTAGAAATAAAAATATAAATTGCATAAAATAAGAAATAAGTTGAATGAATTAAAATATATAATTTAAATTATTGTATACTATTTATATTTTATAATAAACTTATTTTAATACTTTCTGTCTTTTTATTTATTACTTTATCAAATAAATAGATTTTTATCATTTTATGTTATTAAATTCTTATATTGAAAGAAATATAATAAAATAAAAACTAAATTATGAAAAATATATAATATTATCTTGTCTTTATTTACTTTTTCATTGAAATGCTATTTGAAAAATAAATTAGAATCATAATAATAAAAATGAAAATATATTATAAAATTTTGAAATTTTATAAAAAAATGAATAATAAGCTAATTAGATTTAAGATAAAATATGATTTGCTAATCTTATTTTAACAAATAAAAAAACTGTTTTTTTTTAGAATTTTGAACAAATGCTTTAGCATAAATTGAAATAAAATTTGTATAGATTATAATAGTTTCTAATTTTGTTTCATTTATTAGATCATCTGGATTCTTTGCAATAAAAAGGGAGAAAACTACCAAAAAAATTTATTTTGAGTTAATATTAAATCTGAACTTATTTTATTAAAAAAATAATATTTATCTTATAAAACAAAAAAAATTTTTTTGATAGTTTTCTTTCTTTCTATTGCAAAGAGCCCATCTTAATATACAATGTTATAAAAATCTTGCCAATATGAAATGTGTTCTTTTATGTAAAAAAAACCATTTTAAATCAATAATTCAATTACGTTTTGTTTTAATAATAAAATTTTACATGCAATTTTATTTATAAGTAAATAAGTTATATATTAAGCTTTTCATGCAAGTGACTTCAATAAATCCTATTACTTTAGCCAAAAATTCTTTAAAATGAAACTTGTGAAAAATCACATAAGCTTCACTAAAAAAAAAATAAATATTTAATATTTGTAATAAATAATAAATAATATATATTAAACTTTAATTTAATAACTTACCTAATTCTTAACTATATAAACCTGGATTTCGGATAATATTAAAGTATATAGCCAATATTAGATTTTCAGATATTATTTATAATATGTATAATGAAGCCTCATACCGAAGAAAGCTTGGGCTATTACATACTAAAAGGCAGTGTTGGCATTTGGCCATAACCAATGGCTAAAGAGACCAAAATGGCCAAACAGCCAAGATTTTTTTTAGCCATTTTGGCCGGCCAAATTGGCCAAAGGTCAACACTGCTTTAAGGTTCGAAATTTACATATCTTGAATTTATTAATTAAATATTAAAATTTACATACAAGTCCTTTCAAAAGTACCTATTTAAAATATTAGAAAACTTTCAAAATTTGTCATACAATTAATAAGATTTAATATAGTATTTGCAGGTTTGATATGACATTTATATCTTATAATGATCTATAAATGTACAGTACACGTATTTTTTGAGTCATTAATAAGTTTAATTTTTTATATTCAAAATGATCAATGATAAAGAATAATAAATCACAAATCATTGTGACGATAGATACAATATATACTGATTAAAAACAATATTTATTTAATTAAGATCGAATTTAAAACAAAATATTGCGAAATCTTTTCTAAGACGGCTTTTTATGATGAATATATCCTTTATATGAAAAATTGTGCAACAACTTTACAATAATATAAAGAAATATCGCAGTCCTAGTTTAACGTGTAAATAAAACAAATGAATGAATGAAAAGAAATAAGGGATTTCCTCTTTATTATGGGGCTAATTACAACTAATTCGGTTTACTTCCTGTAATAATGTCCCGCTTATCAATTATCATTATCACCACGATTAAATTTGCGTCGACGAGACGACTCCCTGTAATAGCGTTCTGCAAGGTCCCGCTTGTCGCCGGCACGATTATATTTGCGTCGATTAGACGACTCCCTGTGATAGCGTTCTACAAGGTCCCGCTTGTCGCCGGCACGATTATATTTGCGTCGATTAGACGACTCCCTGTGATAGCGTTCTTCAAGGTCCCGCTTGTGGTCGCCACGATGAAGTTTGCGTAGTTGGGACGACTCACTAAAATAACGCGGTTCGAGTTCAGTTTTTCCAGAAATGGCATCATCAGAAAAACGTGGATAAACAACATTAGATTCGTGAGCAGAAATTGAGGTAGAGGCGTCAGCTAGAAATGGACCAACCACTCCGGTTGTCAAGAGAACACTCAACAGGAAAAAATTTTTAAGATGCATTCTCGAATTTTATTTTGATCGTTTCAATATTATTATTATTGTTGGAAAAGGGAAGGTGGTCAATGATGATTTATGTAATTAAGAAAGGAGGAAAGAAAGGAAGAAAAGGAAGGTAAGTAACAGAAAGATTTTCCGTTTAAATGGTGGAATACGAAGTTGATTCATGGCAATATCTCAACCTTATATATAAAAAAAAATAATAATAATTTCTGAACGTATAATATAATAAAAAGTCTACATTGTAGAAAGATGGCAACATAGCAATTTTAAAATGTTGACAGGTAATTAATTAATCTCAATAAAACTTTATTTCGATTGTTTATTTATTGTAATTAACGAATTTTTAATTACGAATAATTATTTAATCCCCCTTGTTAACCTCTTCCTTTCGAGATATCTTTACAATAATAACTTTTGAAATCCAATTTTGGAAATTATTATATTCCTACTAGGATCATTGTAAAATCGACCTTTTGTTTCCCTCAATTGTTTTACATCCCACATCCCTGATCAATTTATTAATTAATCAATCAAGCTAATTATCTCCGTGTGACAAACATTTACAAAATGTACACATCACATGTGCATTATGTCGATAGTTTTACACATTTATGGATTCCACGCGTATAATGTGAAATGATCTGGGAAGGTAAATATAGAAAAGTCCAAAAAAAACAAAAAAAAGGTTAAAATTTAATCGCACCACAATCATTTTAAAAAGTTTTAATTGGACCACATCGCGCAGAGATTGAAACAACTTTTCACCAAATAAAATAAACCTTTTCTTTGACCTCAGATAATTTTCCTGATCTGTTTTATCCTATTTTTGGAAAGACTAGTACAAATTAGAGAATGTCATTTAACGATTAGAGTAACAAGACAAATAAGTTTTCGATCGGCAATTACAAATTTTTTATTGTTAATCATTTATGGAAATATGAACAAGTTGCATAGATTAAGTGCATATAATACCATTAACTAATGAATTTACATAATGTGATAAACCACGTGAATTAGGAGAACCAATGATTCGACAAAATTTTTTTATTGAATGTTCATTAAGGATTTATTTATCATGAAAGATCCAACAATAAATTTATAAGACTAAAATAAAAATTTTGAAATTTGAAAAAAAAAGAGGGAAAGGGAAAATAAATTTTGAAAAAAAAAAAATTTTTATACGATTATTTTAATTTTGTTTTATGTTAAACAATTATTTTATCTCTGTGCAGCTTTCTTTTCACCAATTTCTGCTTCTTTTTTAGGATCCAAGGATTCTCCGGTACGTTGTTCGTGTAATTCTGCCAATTTCTCGGCCGCATGTTCACTTGAAAAAATTTGAACACGTATATTAATGTGGGAAAAAAATGCCACCAAAATCACCAAAAAGGAATTATTATCATTAAATTATAAAATCTGAATTTATTTATTTACCGTCCTTCTGCAGTATTGCTCGGGTTATGGGCTGCGGCTTTGTAGGAACGTTCAGAACGTTGTTCTTCCGTATCGGCTCTCACAGGTTGAGCTTGAGATTCAGGAGTATCACCCATTGTAGATGAAAGTCGGATAAATACGAGGTTTTGTTTTGTTTTGTTTGTTTTGTTTATTAAACGTGTTAATCGATAAATTTTGGTTTTTTTGTTTATTTAAACGTGTTAATTTGATAATTCTTTGTTGAGAAGAAAGATGGGAGGAATGTCCATCTTTTTATATAAATTTTTTTTATATAACTTTTTTAACAAGAGAATTGGCTGAAAAGCTATCAAACTTAATTTCGAGACGATAATTTAGATCATTACGAAATTATGATTTAGCATTTTAGCACCGGAAAGAAAGAAATGTCATGATTACAAGAGATTTCGTCAATGTTTAGATGATGTAAATTACATGCAACGAAAAACCTTTATGTCAGTAAAGATATGTCATTTACAATCTGTTTTTCATAAGGAAGAATTTTTAGGTGCCGTATACGCCCGCAGAAAAATAAAAGTTCGTCTCCACGTGGAGAGTTAACTTTTTCGTGGATTCTGTGAATGTTCTATAATATTATTGGATCGATATTATGTCATTGATGATCAATAGCTGTCATTTCTCACGCGAGAAAAAAATAAATTGTTTCAAATTTCGTAATGTTTGTTTCCATTTTACTTCATCTTTTTTAGATAGGTTATGTAATAAATGCTAAAGGAAAGATTTTTTAATTCACGAGTTTTACGTAATGCAAATTTAATAAACGATTTATCTGTTGACAAACCAAGTTAACGTCTTAACCTTTTGGCAAAGTAGACGATTAACCATTACTTTTATATATTGCATGACAGATCATCATTTCGTTTGTTGATCATTACTAGATTGGTATCATTATTTTTATTTTTTTTTCTTAAATTGCAATCATTTTTTTTTTTGATTCGTTCTCTTTTATTTATTGTCGAGAAGAAACTTTTAATAATGGTGAGTCTTTTTTATTTATGAAAAAGCCGTATTTTTTTTTTGAGGGATGGATTTATGAAAGGATTGGATGTGAATTTTTATTTTTAAAGATTGATTGGACAAAATTAAAGGATTGATGTATGGATCGATAGATATCGAAATTTATAGTTAAATAGATAGATCCTTCATAACTATAACTATAAAATATATAAATATATTATCATTTTCTTAGTCTCTCGTCGTACCTGATAAGAACCAGTTCCAACATATTCTTCGTTTATTGAACACCAATGTTGAGTAAGTATCGAATTTAATTATTTTGGAGAAAAAAATTTTTAATCCTTTTCCTTTTTTTTCCTTTTTCTTTCAATTATTTATTTATTTATTTATTTTTTTTTAGGGGTAAAACCAAAGTAATGTTCGCCTTGACGGCCATCAAAGGTGTTGGTCGTAGATATTCTAATATTGTATGCAAAAAAGCAGACGTCGATTTACGCAAACGGTATCCAATTTTTTTTTTTTTCCATTTGCAAACCCTTTAAAATTTAAAATAAATTAAAATGCTAATAAAGAAATCTTTCTTTTTTGAAAAAAATTCAAAGAGCTGGTGAATTAACTAATGAAGAATTAGAAAGGATCGTAACGATCATTCAAAATCCAACACAATTTAAGATTCCAAACTGGTTCTTAAATAGACAAAAAGATATAGTTGACGGAAAGTATTCTCAGATTCTTGCCAATGGATTAGAATCTAAATTACGTGAAGATTTAGAAAGGTTGAAAAAGATTAGAGCTCATCGTGGTTTAAGACATTATTGGGGTCTTAGAGTGCGAGGTCAACATACTAAAACTACTGGTAGACGTGGTAGAACTGTTGGTGTATCCAAGAAGAAAGGTTAGTTTTTGATTAACTTATTCTTAAGTGGGAAATTCTTTTACTTTAAATATTATTTTGGATGGGATGACTATAAAATTATTTACCTTATCTACATTGACTGAACAACGATATTGTTGAATCATAATTTGCTGATCCAAACTTATAATTTATTTTCATTTTTTATTTTTTAAATCTATCATGTACTAATTCAATGGTTCATTCCACTAGGTTAATATTTCTCACATCAAATGAGATGTCATTCAACGCATTTATCATTATCATCATCAGCTCTCGTGTTGGTTATCAATGACAGAGAAAAAAATTATATAAATAAATTTATTTTTGCTTTTTTATTGAGATTAATGTTGTTTGACATTTTATTATTACAATAAATCTTTAAATTTTTAAATGTTATCGTCATAAAACAAAAAGAAATAAATAAAAAAAAAAAAAATTTGTCGAATAAAAATTAATAAATAATGTCAAGATTACAATTCAGATAATAATTAAGCTTTCATTTTCTCCTTGATTACGTAAAGAATCTTTTTAACTGCTTTATTCTTCTTTTAAAGTTTATTTATATCTAGTATAAATCCACAGTATACACTTAAGTTACCTCCAGCTAAAAATAAAAAAGAAGGGAGGGGAAATCGAAAGAATTATATACAAATATAAACATAACTTACAATAAAACGAACAATTGTTTTCCATCTTTGTCTTTTTCTATAATTAGCAAACATTTATAATTTATATTACAAATTCTTTTGACTTGCAAAAATTTACAAATAGAAATCATTCCGAACGAGGAAGAGTCATCTTTTTACCGGTTTCCCTTTAAATTGACGCATATTAGAAGGATGTGAATTTGGATGAACATTATGATCATTGTTGGTATGTCTATCAAGATCATTTGTTGAAGTAAAGACTAGTTTACATCCCTTATGACAACATTTATATTTAGGAGTCGTAGAAGAAATAGATAATAGTGTGTTTATAGATATATTTTGTCCATTTTGGTTTTGAGGATCATTAAATTGAGATGAGCTAATGTCAAGCATATTTGTAACATCAATGGGATTGTCATTAAACATTGGTAACGCTTGATTTTGTTCATTCAGATTTGTCTCGTGCAAATTGGAGGATCTAAAGGCATCGTTACCCATCCATTGCTGCTGTGCACTAGTAGCATTATTATCGATTTCCATATTTGAAGATGTTTGTGGATTTGAATCATTAAACCGTTGATTTATTTGCAACCCTTGATTATTCTTCGAATTTGCTTTGTGAGGTCCACGATATTTATCGGGATCCTTTCCATGAATACTTCTTTCATGATACTGCAACCCATTTGCCGTGAGGTAACGATTTTTGCAACCTGCAACAGGACATTTGTAGGGTTTGTCTACAACTTCATTAATTCCCTCTTCCGTATCATATTTGTGCCCTGATGATCCTTTGGCAGTATCAAGATGATATGAAAGTCCATTGATATTCTTGTATTTTTTAGCACATCCAACCCAAGCGCATCGATATGGTTTATCGGAACCAATCACTGAAGGATGTGCCGCCTTCATGTGATAATATAATCCATTAGCGTTCGTAAAAGTAAGTTCACATCCTGATACCCCACAACCGTAAGCTTTAACATTCATCTCGGCTTCAGTTCCTTGTGAAGGTTGTTGAGAACTTTCTTGATCTGTTGGAATGTCTAAATTCATTTGATTATTTGAAGAACCTGGTGATGATAATAAAGATGCGATGCTAGGACCGTTTGAAGATGTTGATGGTAAGTGTGAAATGGTATCAGATGTTATATCATTTTCAATGGTTGGAGCAATTGATGATGAAATTGATGACGTGGGGTTGGTTGTTAGATTTGACGGTAAATTCGTTGACAAATTCGACAACATATTCGAATGCATATCGGTTGTGGGAACATTAAGATTAGAATTTGATGAATAATTAGGAATGTAATATTTCGGACTCAAATTGGCTTGTAGGTTTGATGTCATATGGGAATGTAAATCCGAATCCGATTGTAGATTTGAAGGTGGATTGTTGTCCAATAAATGTGATTGCAAATGTTGTTGTTGCTGTTGCAAGTTCGAATGAACGTGTGATTGTTGCAAATTTACGTTCTGACGTGACATGATGGGAGACGAGCGCGATTGTACATGCGGTTGTGTATTTGATTGTTGTACGTTCGATTGCACGTTATTCGTTGATAAATTGAACTGTGTATTCGATTGTAAACTTTGTTGTAGATTTTGCTGCATATTTTGTTGCATGGTTGAATGCATATTTTGAGGTGTTGAATGTAATGACGTCGATAGAGAAGAGGTTGAAGTATGAGGCGAAGAAGAAGAACTTGGTGTAGTTATATCATTAGGAGTTATGATATTGATAACCATATCCATTGAAGGATCTTTGTGTGCTTTCTTGAGCCTTTGAATTTTTCTCCACCTATTTCGACAATGTAATCCTGGACGTCCTGGAAAGAATTGGGCAATCTGTTGCCATTGACTTCCAAATTCCTCGTATTTATCAATTAATAAATTATCTTCGATAGTTGACCATTCCGTATGATCAATGTCAGGATCTAAACATTCTTTCCATCTTTTAGCGCATTGATCATCGGTACGACCTGGAATAAATTCAGCAACTTTACACCATACTCTATTATGTTTTTCAACAGCCTTTCTTAAAAGTTCATCTTCCTCTTCAGTCCATGGACCTTTACGTAGATTTGGATCAAGTGAATGAAACCAACGTTTTCTGCACATTTTATTTGTTCTACCAGGAACGCAGGCAGCAATTTTCGTCCATCTTTCTGACCTATCACCATAAAGTTGAACGGCAAGACGAAGTAAATTATCTTCATCCGCAGTCCATGCTGTTTTATCAGTTTTAATTTTATATTTTGGTCTAGAAGGACGAGGTCTAGATTGAGGAGTTGCTGGTAAGGGCAATGGACCCGCAGGTGCAATTCTTGGAAGTATAGGAGGTAATATATTTTGCAGTGCACTGTTGGTGGAGTTAGTACTATTGCTTCGATTATGACTTACGTCTGGTTGATATGCATTGATATAATTTGGAGGTGGCAATGCAGGTCGTAAGATAGCGGAAAAGGGTTCTTGTTGTTGAGGGCTATTGTTATACTATATATATAATATGATATTTATTTATAAAGAAATGAGAATATTAAAAGGTTCTTTAGATACTTTTTTTAATGTTTATAATTCTTAAATATTTTTTAAACTTTTTTTTGTTAGGTATAAAAAAAAAAAAAAAAAAAAAAAAAAAAAAAAAAAGGAAAGCTCACCATGAAGTTAAAAAAAAAAATTTTTTTTTTTTTTTTTTTTATTCTTTGGTCTTCTACAAAATAAACTCGAGAAAAAGTTTAAAAAAATAAAAAAAAAAGATTTTTTTTTTTTTTTTTAATTTATTTTTGAGAAAAATTTTCTTATAGTACGTCCTAATACTTTTTGTATGATGGTATTATAACACTAAATTCGTCATAAATAACCAAAGGACTCAGGATTGTCTCAGGACTTGATATATTCACGGATCACAAGGGTTTAGGCAAGTTTATGTTTAAATCTTATCCTCTTTTAGAAAGTTTAGAATGTGTGTGTTTAAAATCACGTGAACTGATTAACTTCCAAGCCCGTTTACTAAAATTCACGGATCCGTATCTATAATTCCTTTGAATTCCTATTTATATCTGAAATATTTCTATGACGCTATGTATCACAAGAATCCGAACCTTAATTTCAAATTTTTTTTTTTTTGAGAATAAACGACTTAGTTGGTAAAATGGCGCATTACATAAAGGAAGAATTTACGAATTAAAAAAAATCTCGTTCAGAATTAAGGATAAAGAGTGTTTCGTGGTATGTTACACCAGGATAATAGCTCAACAGTTAAGAATATACCACGTTTTCTATTTAAAACAATGCAAATTAAGACATGCACAGAAATGGCTTTGGGGAAATAATGACATAGCGCGTTAGCATCCTTGGTCCAAAATAATCAAATTAGTTGACCAAGAGATTTTGGTGAATATCTTGCGAACCTTTTTTTTTAAAAATATATAAATTTTGTGGCTTAAATTCCGGAGTAACAGCAAAATAAGTATCTTTTAAAGCATTTATATTTATCACCATTATTAGCATTATTGCATTATTGCATTATCGACTTTTATTTTTAACCGTATTTATGTTTGTATTTTTTTTTGTAATTTATAATTATTGGTTCAAATTTTTTTTATTTATATTTAAGTATATGTTAATTTTAATTATCATAAAATCTATTAATTAAATATAAATTATTCTTTTACCAATTATAATAACTCATTAAATATAATTAATCTATATATTAAATCTGTTAAAATTATTAGAATCCTACTTCAAGTAAAATAAATTTCATTTAATATCTTAAAAAGATAAAATACAACTTATAATTATTATATTATTTTAATAAAATATGTCAAATGATAGTTAATTATATTTATAATATTAATAAATAAATATTAATAACAAATTATATTTTAGAAATATTTAATAATTAAATTTATAAATTCAAATTCCATAAATCAAAATACTAATATTTTAAATAATTCAGTTTTGATAAATTTAATTTTCAAATATTTTAAATTATAAACAAATTAATTTCAGATATTTAAAATAGTTAAATGATCAAAACTAATATGATTTTAAAAAGCAAAATTAGTTGAAATAAGATTATATTATATTATTATATAATATAAAATATTATAAAAAGTTAAATTTAAATAATGTTATATCTATTAATTAAAAAATCAATAACTTTAACTTATTAAATCATCTAAATAAAAGAATTTGAATAATAATTTTTTTATAAAAAACTTTATTTTATTTTTAAAATTATTATTTTATTCTAACACCTATGATATTTATAATTTCTTATTTTTTAATAAATTGTATACTGAAAAATAATCATTTATATACCTTTATTTCAAGATTATTTAATTTTATATCATTTTTAACTTTACCTTTATTTATATAAAAAGTATTATAACTATAAAAAATAAAATTATTTAGAAATTTAAAATAGTTTAATTTATTGATAAATCTAAATATAATTTATTAAATATATATTTTTAAATAATTATTTTTATAAATATTAGCAAACTTATATAAAAATACTTCTAGTATTAATATAATTTATTAAATTATTATAATAAAATAGAGAAATTAAATAATAATTTATTATAAAAGTCAATTCAAATAATAAAAGAAACAAAAAAATTATATTAATGATAATAATTGAGTTAATTTTATAAAATTTTTAAATTTCTTACTTTTATATTTAATATCATTTTAATTGCAATAACAGAGAAAAATCTACTAAAAAAAATTTTTACTTTATTTAACTAAAAATAAGTTGAATTTAATATTAACTTAAAGAATTTTTTTTATATTGATAAAGCACTTATATTTATTATATAATATTTATTAGTAAAATTAAAGCTTCTAGTATTTTAATAAAAATTTTCTAAAAATTATTTTCTTAATTAAAAAAAATATTTGTAATTTATATAAAATTTAAATATAAATAATTAAATTTTGTTAAAATACCTTCAATTTGATTATTTATATAAATTGTATTATTTATAAGAAAAATAAGATATTGTTTATATTTAAATTATATTTTATATATAAGTAATTTCTATTTATATATAGGTATATTATACATAAATTATATAATACAACTAGTATTAATATTGCTTTTATATAAATTATATTATTACAGAATAATTTACAAAATCATGCTGCTTCTTGTTTTACCTATGATGAATCTCTGTCTCATTAACAAAAGGAAAAGTAAGAGAGATTATTAATAATATAAGTAATCTGAATTAATAATTTTTAAAATGCATAAATATTAATATTATTTTAATATAGTTAAAGAAAACCAATCTAATATTTCTGATTTCTGAAACTGATTTCATACTTTATAATTAACTCATCTTATATTATAATAATATAGATGAATATTTTTTAATTTCATTTTAATATCCTATTCAAATAAAATTAAATTTATATTAATATTATTAATAATTAATCAAATAAAGAAAAAAAAAGAATATTCACCCTCCTTTTAAAATAAAGTATAAAATAAATAATTTTATATATAAACCAATGACAACTTATAAGTTTCTAAAACTTTAGATATAATTTAAATATTTAAATTCTTTTTATTATATTTAAATTTTCAGTGATGATGAAAATAAACTGATAATTAAATAATAAGGAATATTTAACGTGATTTTATTTAAAATCTTAAAAATTAATATGTTATATCTTGTAATATATATTTTAAGATATAATAATTATTTAATAATCTATTATACAATACTAATTTTTATCACTAATTTTATGCATTTTAAAATATATTTTAAAAAATAAATATATATAAAAAAATATATATTATTTAATAATCTTCTATATGTTTTTCTATTTATTAGAATTATTTTATTAAGATAAATTAAATGGTAATAAATTCATATTTTTAAATATAAAGCTTGTATAATTATAAGATAAAGTGCTAAATAAATTAGCAGTATTTATTGACAATCACTACACATGACATTTTATAATATTTTTTTAATCTAGTAATCATAGAAAAATGAATTATAGCTTATTAAATTTATTTTATTAAGACGAATTTAATAACATTAAAATTTATATTTCTAGATATAAAATTTATGAAATTATGAAATTATAAAAAAATTATCAGTTTTTTTTATTACCAAAAAATAAATGCTTCAATTATAACTGAAGTTACCAATATTTTAAAAGATACTTAAGAAATAAATACTTATAAATATATTCTTATGAAGTATAGTTTAATAATCTTTTTGAGTACAATCATGTCACTTTTTAGTTTAGTCATATAAATTTTGTTACATGAAATTATTTGAATTTAAAGAAAATGCTTAAGATACAAAATAAAAAAACTTATAAATATTACAGCTTAGAAACTTATATAAAGTATGTAAATTAATTTTAATTATCTAGTTCTAGTTAGTAATAAATACTAATTATTTTAAATTAATTTATTAAAAGTAATTTAATTAAAGCTAAATTTAATGAAAAATTTTTATTATAAGTTTATACTTTACTAAATAATATGAATAAATTATGCAAACTTTAATAAAAGTTTAAAAAGTTTATCATTTTTTTAGTCAAGATATTTTTAGTTTTACATATAATATATAAAGTAAAAAAAATATCTTGAATATGTTTAGCATTATTTTATATTTAAAAATTTTGTTATTTGTTTATTTGATTTTTAATTATCATTTATATTTAACTACTTTTTCAAATGATCAAATAATGATTATTTGTATTTCTAAAATTATGATTCATGCTTAAATCAAATTAAAATAGTTTAAAATGAATCTTTTATTTAAAAGAGTTCAAGTTAATATTAATTAGTTTGAAGTTAATAGTTATAATTAGAGCTCTGCAATAAGTTGAGTTACTTGCAAGTCAAATGAGCTAACTCATCTAGATTTAACTTGAATCCTATAAAATGAGCTACAAGTCAGACAAGTTAGCTTATGCTATAACTTAGTTTGTATTATAGTTTAGCTCATTGACTTGCATTTTCTTCTTTGAAGTAAATAAATCTAAAGAGATTTTCTTTGAAGAAAAAATGCTCTGATAGCATTTACTTAAAGAAAAATAGTTTCAGTAATATTTCTTTGAAGAAAAACAAATCTGATGATATTCCTTTTGAAAAAAATAAATCTAGTGACATTTCCTTTAAAGAAAAATAAATCTGATGACATTTTCTTTAAAGAAAAATGCATTCAGTAGTATTTTCTTAAAGAAAAATACACTTAGGATTAAATTTCTTTAAAGAAATTCGTTTTTAAAGCAATTTTTTAAATGATTTCACTTCTAAAGTAATTTTTATAAAGGATTTTAATTCTGAATGTGATTTCTTCAAAGGAAAAGCTACAGAGACGATTTCTTTCAATAAAATTTCTTTAAAAATAAAATCTTTAATGGAATTCGTTTTGAAAGTAAATTTGTTCTAAAAGCAAAATCTTTCAAGAAAATTATTTCAGAAATAAAATCCTTCAAGAAAATCATTCTGAAAGTAAAATCCTTCAAGAAAATTGTCTGAAAGTGAAATTCTTCAAGAAAATCATTCTGAAAATAAAATTTTTCAAAAAGATTATTCCAAAAATAAAATCCTTCAAGAAAATTATTCTAGAAATAAAATTCTTCAAGGAAATTGTTTTGAAAATGAAATCCTTTAAGAAAATCATTTCAAAAATGAAATTCTTCAAAAAAATCATCCTGGAAGTATCAGCTAATTTGAATTGGAATTTTGATCTGTAAACTAAATATAACTCAACCTATTATAATATAAATTACATAGATTATATTCAGATTTAAGGATTTAAATACACTTTAATATGTAAAATCAACTCAAATCTATAAAGTCAAATTGAATTACACAATTGTCAATTAGGTCTTAACCTTTTTGAAACTAATTCTGATAAATATATATGTAATTTATTATTTATATTAGAAAAAATAAATGTTTAATAATTAAAATATTTGTAAGTTCTTCAAAAAATATGATAATAATTTTTCATAATTCAGATAATTCTTTCATTAAAAATTGTAAAATAAAAGAATAATACATGTATAATTTCTGCAACTTTGAATTTTTTTCATATTACACAGTAAATTTTTGTAATTACCTTCGAAAAGTATTTGATATGATATAAATATTATTATTAAATTACTAGTCTCATATTATGCGAGAATATTTAAGTATTCATAATTAAAATTTTTTTACATGTAAAAAGCATTCTAGTAATAATCATTAGCAAAAATTTATATTAATATTTATTATGAGTAGTATTTATTAAAATCATATGCGCAGAGAATTTTATTTTACGAAAAATTTTAATATGCTGTAACTTCTATACTAAAGATGGTCCTCATAATTATTTTCAAATTTCAATTGAATTGCAACTTAATTGCGTCATAAGGAAATTTAATTGCGTCACAAGTTGCAACTCAATTGCGCTATTTTTTTTAATTACGATGACCATTTTTATTCTATACTATCTTGAAAAGTATATTCATTTTTTTGTATATAATACTTGCATTAATAATCTTGTTATAAAATACTAGTTGTCAATAAATAGAATTTATTATATAAAAGATAGTCATTAATCATTTAAATATTATCATAAAACAAATTTTCTGAGTGATATTGATATAAATATTTTCTTTTTTAATTTGTAAGCAAGAATTAATATTAAGCATCACAAAATTGAAGAAATTTATAAAATGCTGTAGATAATTAATAGTTAAAATAAATAATACATTATATGAAGCAAATATAAATAAAAGAGCTCAATTTATCATGAGATAATATAAAAAGTATTATTTAATAAAGAACTTGAAATAAAATTTCTTTAGCGTGATAATTTGCAAAAGATTTTATCCTCTTTAATAACTTGGCATAAATAAAGAAAATAATAAAATATTATAGGTTAATTAATAAATGCATTTGTTATAGGAAAATGAATGATAAACTTACCAATTATTTTATTAGAATTAAGAGTATCACCAATGACATATGTCTGTTTAACATAGGAGTTTTTTTCCTAAAACTATTAAAATATAACCTTCTTTCTTAGAATTAGATCATAAAATTTTTTATCAGATTTTTTTCAGAATCTATCAAAATTTGTTGAAAAAAAAATTCTTCAAGAAAATCACTCTAAAAGTGAAATCCTTCAAGAAAATCATTCTGAAAATAAAATCCTTTAAAGAAATCATTCTGAAATGAAATCCTTCAAGAAAATCATTTAAAAGTAAAATTCTTTATGAAAAATTACTTTAAAAACGTTTTCTCTCAAAGAGAATCATTCTGGATATATTTTTCTTAATAAAAATCATTTCATAAACATTTCTTTTAAAGGAAATCGTTCTAGAAATGTTTCTTCAAAAAAATCATTTTAGAAATATTTTTTCTTGCAGAGAATCATCCTGAAAATATTTCTCTTACAGAAAATCATTCTAGAAATATACTTCTCAAAAGGAATCATTTTGAAAATGTTTTTCTTAATAGAAAATATTTTTCTTGATAAAATTTCATTTTAAAATATTAAATGTAAGCTAAATGAGCTAGCTTACAAGCTAGCTTAACTTAGCTTAGCTTGTCAATTGATTTTTTAAATTGAGCTGAGCTGAACCAAAAAAAAAGTAGCTCAGCTCAAGCTAGTAACAATCTAAGTCAAGCCAGATTATACAGAATTTTAGCTATAATTTACAGTATAATATAAGTAAATAATATTTTTTTTATTTTAAATTTTCTTAAATGTAAATTTTCAATTGTTAATTTTTTTTAAATATTTAACTTATATTCAAATTTTTATAAATATTGCTAATGCAATTTCTTATGAAAGAATGTTTAGTATACTTTTTGATTAAATATATCAGTTAATTGGAAATAATTTACAAATTTTTTATATTTATAAAGAGAGTTGAAAATGTATTTTAAATGATTTATATCAGATATAAGTGAAAGGATTAAAAATAGCTTTGTATAAAATCCAACATACTCTTATTTGAAAAGAGCATTTTTTATATATTTTTAAAAGTTACTGAATTCATTATAATAGATAAAAATACTATTTATTTTATTTTATTATATATTTGATATATATTTATTTTATATTTATTACTTAAAAAACTTTATTTTATTTTATTTTATTATAGAAATATTAAAAATAATAAATATTCATTGATATAAAAGCATTAATGTATAAATTTTCTAATGTAAATAATACTGAAAAAATTAACCAAATTTTTGAAGAATTAAAAGTATTTGATAAGCTAAATATTAAAGATACACTTATATATTTTGATATATTAATTAAGCAATTATTTAATTAACTATTATTGTTTAAAGCATGAGGACAATTAATTTTTATGTCAAAGTAATGCAATGTCATTCTGTCCTGCATATTGATTAATTAATAGAATTCTGTGTTGTTGTTCATGTGTATTTCACAAAAATTGAATATTAAAAAATTTAATTTTTATTATTTTTATTATAAGTCCTATTATACTTCAGACTAGAATGATTACTGTTCTTTAATATATAACTTCATTTATGAAATTCAGATTGGATCATATTCTATTCAAAATCCTGGATGCATATTTCTCTAAACAAAGTATATTCATTTATGGATTTAGATATTTAGGATAAAGCTTCTGATAATATTAATGTAGCAGAATCATGTCATGCAAATTCAAATAGTAATGAAAAATCTTTATTCTTATATTAGCTATTTTAAAGTAAGTTAATAATAAAATTATAAAGTGTAATAATAATATACAAATTAATAACTCTTCTTTTTTTATTAGAGCTAAAAATTATGATAAAAGAACATGTTATTTTTTATGAAATTCAAGACAATTATGGAATTTCAAAATCTGAAAGGACCAAGGTGTTGTAGCACAAGAAAAACAATTTTCTAAATGAGCTGGTATGCATAAAGTGGAATTTCTTATAGTATATTTTATTTTTGATTAATTAATATAATAAATTTATTTTTAGTTACTAAAGTTACTAAAAAACCAATCAAAAAAACAAAAACCAAGGCTCCAATAAAGTACTACAACCTGAAGCTAAAAAAACAAAAATAATTACTTGATAGAAGATAATATTGATTTTAAAATGAAAGAACATTGATTATTATTAAGAGAATGGCAATTAGAAATGAAGAGCGTGAATTGAAACTTAAACGTGAAAAATTAGAATTACAAAAATTAAAGCATGATTTCAATATCACTCAATAATATTTGCGATTTGTTGAAAATTAAACTAGTAAATTTAAACAACTTGCAGTAAATTCTAAAATGTATATATCATTACAATTAAAAAAATAAAGCTTTCTTGCAGCAAATTATTAAATATTAAGATTAATTAGATGGTTCTTTGTTAATAAACAATACTAATACATATGACTGTATGACGCAGTGAAATGGTCAGAAATCAGAATATTTTATAAAAATGCATGAATCAAAGCGAAGAACTTTTTTCCATCCAAATCACGGTTTTATAAAAAAAATTATTTCAATATAAAATTTACCCATCTCTAAAAAAATTTATTAAAATCATGTGACGCTCATTTGTCTTTTTTTTTGCGAGTACACATCATATCGATATACAGACCCCCGCCAAAAGTCTCCGAACGTCATCTTTCGGCTATTTCATACCGAATACATCATATGACTGTATAATACTGCGGTCATGTAATGTACCTGACCTTTG
>CAJVPQ010001272.1:0-19206 GCA_910591825.1 Funneliformis caledonium
TAGTAAAGTTAGGTGATTGGACAAGGCGCATGTCAACTTTAACTGGAGTTAATCAAATATCTAAATCGCAAAATAATGAATTTACGCAGAAAGATCTATTTATCGGTTTTAATGAAGATGAAACTTTACAAAGTTTAGTCATTGACTCTACAAAGAATGATCCAGAAGCTAAGGATGAAGAAATTCTAATAAAATGTAAGGAACGTCTAATAGCAATAGCAACTTCTGATGGGATAGTAAGAGCCGAACAATCAATGTTAGAACAAGACGAATTCGAACAATGGAAAGAAGTTTATTTCCAACAAAAACATGATAGCCTTTACGAATATTTTGATGATTTATTAGCTGATCAGAAAGATCACAAAGGACACTTGGTAATTGTCAACACATTCTCCAACATTAATACCGATGTCAAGTCTTGTTTACCAGACTATCTAGAGTGTCAAGAGGATAAATTGTCAACTTTCAAAACCGAAGCTCAACTTACAAATCGGGTAAGTCGAAAATTTATAGTTTAGTTTTTTTTTTCAAAAATAAATATTCATTTTTCATATATAAATATATATATACTCTACAGGTAAAACATTTCTGGCTAGAATCAACCGATAATATGTTAATTCTTCAGTGTAACGCAACTGCCGCGAATGCTGGCTGTATCAAGTTAGCTAAGTTCATTATTGAACAATACCAGCGTGAATTCTTAGCAAAGAAAGATGAACTAA
Source organism: Funneliformis caledonium (assembly GCA_910591825.1). Lineage (NCBI taxonomy): Eukaryota > Fungi > Glomeromycota > Glomeromycetes > Glomerales > Glomeraceae > Funneliformis > Funneliformis caledonium. The sequence goes on from CAJVPQ010001272.1 coordinate 723, forward strand.
TGGAGATGAAGCATGCGTGTATCATACTACATATTCATCGAGATCAGGAGTCCATTTTAGCATCTTTTAATTTTATGTGCGGTTGGAGACAAATGACTATAGAAATTTTATCAAGAAATGATATTTCTTTACATGGTCTTTTGGATAAGACATTATCTGATATTATAAATTCTTCTTATCCATTCAAAAAAATTTTACAAGAGGAGTTATTATGGTGTTTATTGTGTATGAAATATCCATCAAATATTAAGTTTGTCAACCATATAAAGTAAGATTTCTCTTCGCTTAAACTTTTTTTATCCTTTTTGAAAGCTATTATTGAATTGAAATTTTTTATTTTTTAAAAAAAGGATGTTAAGCGAAAAAATATTAGAATGTCCAACCTTGATTAAATGCTTGAAAGAAAGAACTTTAGAATGGATCGAAGAAAATTCTACAGCTGGTTGGCAATTTAAAGTTGCGTCAAACAAACAGCTTTTATATCCATACGCATCGTTTTCTGTGGCATTACAATTTCATATAAGAACATTGATTAGGAATCCGATAGCTAGAACTTTATGTGCTTTGGAAAGATTATCAGCTACAAAAACTCTTTTTTATATTGTTGAAAATGGCCATGAAGAATTATTACTTAAATTTTGGGAACGAACTTGTATTGATAATAAAATTGTCAATATTAAAGATATACCAGATCCAAAGCCAGATGGATATACTATGCCGGTAGAACATTTGTACGATCTTGAATTTCCTTTCTCATTCTATTTTATGAAACAAATTGATAATTTCAAGAGACATTATGAAGAAGAATTAGCAGTCTTACAGCAGGATGAAGATAAAATTGATGTCACAACTAATGAACTTGAAGATTATGAAATTGAGAAACATTTGAAAAGTTTTAAAAATATTATTCTTACATCGGTTTCCCAATTGGAAGATTCTCCTCTTGAACGGTTTTCTGAACTATATTTTAATGATTTCGTTACTGTAATTGCGTCAAGTGAGAGTGGAAATATGAATACAAAAATTTTAGCATTAATCTTGAAAAGGCTAATTGGTGCTGATAAAGTGCATCAGCCAATTCTTCTTCACACCTTTTGGTGGAAAAAATCTAGTGAAGTAATAGCGCAATTGCAACTAGTTCAAATGGCCCCAGAAATTGTTGAAAACATTGAAGACCAAGACAACATTATTATTGAGGAAAAAATCGAGATGTATATTGTTAAAGAAATAACCAAAATGATGCTTCAGAACATTTGTGAGAATTTAGGAGACGAAGTAAATGCTTTTTTGATTAATAGATGGCAACATGATGTATCCAAAATCTTATTCCTTTGTAACAAGATAACGCGAGCAAAGACCTTACCAGATTTACAATTATTACGTATCGTAAATGATTTGGTCACAACTAAAATTCCTTTAAATAGTATCAAAGAAATTGTTCGATTCGGATTAAATTCGAACGATCAAGAGGTTCTTTCTGAGGAATTTGTCTGCGCCATACTTGATAAATTAGATTTATTAGAGCAAAATGAAAAGAATTTGATACCAAAGAGATCAGTTATCATGAGATGTCTAGCATTAATTCCTATTGAATCCGGTGTTCGACTCGGTCTTTATAAAAAATTATTTTCAAGTGAACCCTTCCCGTTAATGGGTGCGATCATTGAAAGGATATTCCTTAGTGAGAATAACGAAAACGAGAATATATTCTTTACAATAATTACAGATGCAGAGGGAGCTTTAGGACAATCTGCACGGTTAAATGCTATTAATGAATGTTTCAAAGACTTGGATACGAATATGGTAACATTATGTTGTGATGTTATCGAACAAACATTCTTTATGGATTGCGAATTGGAAGAACTTTCAGAATCCTTTGGAGATGCCCTTGGTGCGTTATCCAATCCGGGAGCACCACCATTGCAAAAAATAACTGCAATCGCTTTCCTTAAGGAATTTGTTCGTCAATTCTGGAATAGTTTCCTTCAAGAAGATAAAAATCTTCCTATTGCGTATAATAAAATGGAAGAAGACGGAGAATTTGATAGTGCAGAATTAATTAATCAAGTCAATGAAAGTATGAATTATGCTCATCCTTTGATTCGTTCTCTCCAAATTTACTTTTTAAGAGATTTACGTCAAAGAGATTTTTCAAATGATGATGTAAGAAAATTTTGTGAGGCTCAGAAAAGAATTTTACCTTGGATTGGAACTTTAAATTGGGAAAATGTTAAAGAAAATCGATTACCTTTCAACCCATATTTTACTTTGCCCGAATATGACGAAGCTGACAAAGTTTTTACGACCTTATATAATATAAACCACCAATCACCTATACAAATATTCATTCAAAAGATCAAACAAAAGGATACTTTAACGTCAAGGATATCTTTAATGGGGCTTTTCTTTGTACGTCTTCATGCTATAAGGGCTTCAAGAGAATGGCAACATCCAGAAAAGCAATCGGCCGAGTTCTTGATCAATGAACTCGCTGGAATGAATAATCTCCCGGAATTATATAAAAAAATTGCAACGAAATTATATTCAAATGATTATCCTTTACTTCAAATTAACAATTCAAATATCAGTAATACAGATTTGCTTATAAAGTCTGTTATTGCACATATAATCGCATATCACGCTTCAGTTGAATCAAATTCATCCCAATTGGCAATGTATTTGCACCGATTACAAGATTGTCAAAATCTGTTTATTTTAACATGTTCTCCTGATATAGAATCAATGGTGTTGAGTGCAATTGCTGGCGAAGGAGTCACAAGTTATGCCTGCAAATGTGGTATGAAGTATGTTATCAATAATTGTGGACTCCCTATGGAGTCTAGTATATGTCTGAATTGTAAACAGAAAATTGGTGGCGGTGATCATAAAATTCTAGAAGGAAATACTAAACTTGGTGCTAAAGTTAGGCAAATAGCAACAAATGATCAAGCAGGATATATCGGAGAACTTGTTGATACAACTATGAATCATTTCGTCAGAGCTTTGAGAGCTATTTCATATCGTATTTTACATTTAATCGTTCATGCACTTATTGGTGCATCTGCCCCTCAACCTGCACTTGCTTTCCTTCGTAAAAATGATGAAGTAGCTAAAGATGCTGAAAAGTATTGTATGGAACATATTCAAAATGATTGGGCGGTTCTCAAGAAACTTCTTGATTGTGGTGATGAGGTATATTGTGTCTTATTATTTATTGATTTTTATTTAAGTATTAAATTTTACTTTTTTCATAATTTAACAGAATTTGGCATTGATGTTCCACTCGTTAATTACGTTAATGATGGAAAAACCTCCACTACCGAATCAACAAATAAAAACTGCCGCTGAACGCGAAAATTGGGAACGGGAGTTTGAGAAAAATTGTATCGAACCACAAATTAGGGATATAACTGATACAGCAACCAATTATCGTAAAAAAATAGACGCTGCAGCTAAAAATCAAAACAATGGAAATACTATTGAGAGTGAAATTGATCAGACCTTGGTGATGGATAAACAGTATCGAAATACAAATTTACCAAGTTTATGGAGAATGATTGGAACAATTAATTTTGATAGTTTCCGCGCTTATTACATTAGTGATGTGGAAAGAAACACGAACAATTATCCTTTCCTTTCAGTATTTTTCAAACACGCTAAACCATTAGAATTTCTCAAACATCTTTTACCCATTGTAAAATTTGTTCAACTTTTGAATTCCAAACTTGGATATTACTTGACAAGACAAAATGCGAGAGAAATGACCTTTAGGGATTTCATTGATAGTGGTGGTGAAAATTCTGAAATGTTCAATATGGCATTTGAAGACTTTAAACTTGGTTGGAATACAGTTAAGCATAATGTAACACGGTTTCAGTGTCATGAACTACCAAATATACCAGACATGGATGCCGGACTTCGGATCGTTTTAGGTTTAATGGAAGCTAAAGATGAGGGGATTTTCTTATGTGCGATTTTACATTATTTAGTTAATTTGCAAAACACTTTCCTACGAGAAGTCATGGCAGTTCCACCTGGGACTTGTAAATCTCTCAAGTTTTTAGATGAACCGGAATTTGACGAACAAACAAAAGTTGAATTGATCAAACCAGATACTCCTAATAGATATTTCATTCAATCTATGCGTATTGATCGTGCACGGTCCGGGAATATCATAAAATTTACTTGGGATGACGAAATTCTTGCGTATAGTCAAAGAAATTTCGAAGTTGCCAAAGGACGAGGGATCGTTTATGATTTAGCAAAAATTGAGGCGGAATTAGCAAATATTTTAGTTTTTGACAAAGTTTATATAGAAACGGCAAAACCAGAATCTCAACTATACTTGGAAACTTTCCCATACCAGATGGAATTGTTCCAAGGATGTATGAGAATCCTCAGCGATATTAAGGATTTAATACCTCAAGAACCAATTCCAATTGAAAAAATGAATTTGTTAAGTGCTGGAAATCCTGCTTCAATGTATTCGCCTGGTTCAGAATTAACTTTGGAAAACGCGTCAGAAACCTTATCATCATTGGAAATTCTTCTGTGTTTTGTTAAACGTACAGCAGTTGGAGATGGGGAAAGATCCATTAAAGATTATGTCAAACAATGGATTAGATTATCATCATTAGTCGAACATGCAGGGTTCTCCGAAGTTTTAAATATCGATTTACGACTTAAACATTTGGTAGCTTTATATGAGCTCGTTGAAGAACAAGTTGCCAATCTTAAAATTAAATATGTTCACGAAAAATATAAAACACCACTTTCAAATGATATGGAATACGACATACTTCGAACTGTAGATTTTGAACAGCAAACCGTAGGAAAAGATTTGATACCAGCAGAAGCGTTTGCAGTAGCTTTAAAACGATACATGTTACGATTTTTAACTACAGAAAATCATAAAGAAACGGATCCATTATATCTTTATTTACAAGATGATACATTAAATTTCTGGCCGTCAACAATCTCGGAGGAACTTGTCGAAGAATTATTCCCACAAAATTTAATGGTGTGTCACACATCTGCTGCTTATGAATTTGCAAAGAAAAGGATCGAGGTAAGAATGTTTACTTAAATGTGTTAATTTATATAACTTTGGTTATTAAATTATTATTATGAATAATATTTTTTAGTTGAAAAAACAAGAGTTGAGAAAACAAGCGCAGAGAAAACAATCGAGAAGTCAAGCTAATAATGACACACCTATGGGTGGTAAATCGGGGTCAAAAAAGAAAACCAAAAGAAGGAATAATTATGATGCAGCATAAAACATAATTTTAGATCCGTAGTATAAATTTTAAAATAGCCTTTGTTTCATTTTTTCTGTACTTATATATGTATTACAATCAGGACATTTCTTAAATAAATGTTTTTTTTTAAATAAATGCTTAATTTTTTTTTTTTCTTTTGGGAAGAAACTAAGAACTGGCAAGGTAGAGTGTACGATAGATAATTTTTGACGAATAAAAAAAAAGGCGCAAAAAGAAAAAAAATTTCGAGTCCAAGTTCAGAATCTTGATACTTTCATGAATTTCGAAAATTTTTATTAATGAAACGACCTTATTTCTTAACGCCAATAATTGGATGATTCTTCCTTGGAATGATTTATATAAAAGACATTTTAACAAAAGAAGATTTGGATTTCAATAGAAAAAAATACGTCGAATGTTAATGACATGTAGTTTATTATATACAAATAAAAGAAATAATCACAGAAAAAAAAGAAAGAAAATAGAAAGGCCTGTTAAAGCTTTAATACGTTAATCTTCAACATATTTCCATCCTTTGGTTGATTCTTCATCTTCGACTAGTTGCCAAGTACTCCAATAATGCGGATCTAATTTCATCGTTATAACATTTGTAACGTTAGTTCGATCAATAGTTTTAATTCGCACATATCCATCATTCTCATCAGCTTTTTCTTTCATTTCTTGTTCATACGCGTCTATAGCTTTTAAAAATGAATCCAAATCGCTCACTTTCCTTCCTTGGATTTCAACGATCCAGACTCCTGATCTTAATGAGGCATCCGCCGGGGATCCATACATTTTACCTGATACATATACGCCCGTTGGTACCTTTCTAACTTGTTCTAATGCCGCTTTATATGGTGCTTGAATGAGTGCACCCGACCATCCTATGATCCGTGTTGTCTCTTTTCCATATGATGTCGTTCCTACTTTAACATTAATTTCTTTACCATCACGAAATATTAACTAAAATGTGAAAATTTACATTTTTTAATACCAAGAGAAAGATATATATTGTAAAATTTTTTTTTTTTTAAAAAAAAAAAAAAAAATACTTGCCATATCAACTTCCTCAGAATAATGAAAAGCCGCGGGTAAATCTCTCATTCTCGTTACAATATTGCCATTTATCGTCAAAATGATATCACCTACTTTCAATAATTCCCCCGCGGGACTTGTTGTATCAAGTATATTTAAAATATACAAGCAGCTATTTTTTGAATTCGGTATGGATTCAAATTTTCTAATCCATTCACCCGATAACCCAAGAAATTTTGCCTTGACTATTTTCATCGTACAAAATTCGACATTGAGACCACGTAACTTTGGAAGCTCCCCACGTTTAAGCAATTCTAAAGTTGGTTTTACCAAAGATATTTGAAGCCCACATATAAAGTTATTTTCCTGCGCAGAATAAGTTAGCCATAGCCCTTGTACTTTTCCGTCGTCATCACACAACACACCACCTAAGAGGATAAATAAAAAAAAAGCACATTAGTTTTTCTCATACGTTTGTCGTTGACATGGTCATTTCCTTACAAATACCTTGTGTAATGGGACCATCCACCGTAATTCCCTCAACGTTGATGGCTCTCCACCTCGGAGGATTACGTTCCGTTACTCTAACATTTATGATTTTTGACACAATAGTTTTTTTTACCTCGGGTAAATAATCCTCACAAAATCCTACCAAATAAACGGGATCCCCTTGTTCCAAATCTTTATCACTTATCTCGATCGCTTTAACAAGTGTATCTTCCAATAAGGTTTTATCGTAAGTGATAAAAGCATAATTATACATTGGATGAAGATAAAGCAATTTCCCGGGTATGATAATACTATTGGCAAAAGTAATAAAAATATTACCAATGCTTATTGGTATTGCATCTCGATCACACACGATTAAAGGTGGTTCCGTGGACATCACCACCCCTACGCCAAAAGGCTATTTAATGACAATTTTTTTTTTTTTTTTTTTTTTTTTTTTTTTTAAAAAAAAAAAATAAAATAAATATTATATATACGACATTTAAGATGGTCTCCCGTTTTATCAATAAAGGAAAAAAATAATGTGCGTATGCCATGCGTATGTAATTTATTATTATTATTATTATTATTATATTATTTACCCGCGAGTAGGTTATGCCATCAATAAGGTACGGTAAGTAACATTCAATTTTAACAAATGATGGCCAAACTTTTCCGGAAGGATGTAATGATTCGTTTAAAATCGGAACTCGCGCCGTATCGGGCTTATATGAATAAATGGTTTTAGGAGGGGGGATCTCCTCATAATTCCATAACCCAGTATTGTCTTTAGTTATTTCGTCGGTTAAAAAATTGTCAAAAAGAGAAAAAAAAAAAACGCATAAAAAATTGTTAAGAGCTCATACGAACCATCACGAACGCCAATCCTAAATTTGTTCCAATATCGATCCACATACATGATCGCCACCTTCTCCTTATGTATGTTGGATATTTCATGAAATCTTAACGATACCCTAGCACCGTCCGGTAAATCTTTCATGATCTCAATAAATGCGTCCAAATTCGGTGTAGGGATATTATTAACACTATCGATCACATTATAACTCCATGCTGATGCATTACCAAACATAAAACCACTTGAGGCTATATATGGACCTTCAACGGGTTGTGAATAAGAATAAGCGAGTTGATATGAAAGCTCATGAACTATTCCACCACCTACTTCAACGAACCGATTTGGCGTTATGGAATGAAGATCCTGAATTTTTAATTTGATATCCATTTGATCCTTTCCACGACATATTGTCAACTCTATATCCTCTCCGATTGAATCGTCAATTATGGAAAACAAATGAATGAAGTTTGCGATCATATCTTTATTTGCGCGAATAATGATATCGCCAGGTATTAGTAAACCATCAGCTGGTCCTTTGGGTAAAACCTTACGAACCACCAATAACCCAGTCTCATCTGGAAATTTCTCACGAACTTCTTTTTCAATACTTGATCCAAGACCCAACCGTCGAAGTTCGTCATAAGATGTGTATTCAAATTCTGTCTGAAGAGTTCCGCGAGGAACATGCTTTCCTTCTTGAATATATTTAAGGGCTCGTTTTGCTCTATCCAAAGGAAGATAAAAACTAGATGATGCTTTGACTTTACAACCGGCATTAAGGGCGACAGCATTACCCTCGATATCGAGCACCGGACTGCCCGATGATCCACCGCTCGTACCGGAGGCCGCTTGAAAATAAAAGGTATTAAAGTCATTATAGTAACCGATCCCATATTCGGGAGCTCTGATTACGTAAGGACGATCGGATAATTAATGATCGTAATGAAAATCATTTTTATGGTTTCTAGGAAAAAAAACTTGCCTCCGATCGAGCCTTGCTAAGGTGCCGGCCAAAATCGACAACTTTTCACCGGAATCATTTCCAGCAACTCTAATTTCTATTCCGACCTTTGCTCTTTCTGGTTCAAGAGGGATCTGAACTAGATCCATAAACTTAATCTTTGATGGATCAAATTTTAAAAATCCAAAATCATGAATCGGGTCTCGATAGATTGATTTCAATTCTACTTCTTCATAGTTTATAAAGGTGGCCTGAGCCACAATAGGAGCTGGCGACACTATATGACGATTAGATAAAATGATTCCTCTCTCCTTATCAACCACAAATCCCGTGCCACAATATTCACCTAAAAATCAAATGATCGGATGTGTTTGGTTTTTTTTTTTTTTTAGTCTAAATCATTGGGAATTAGTCTTATGAATCTTTTGGTTAGTAATAAAGTGAGACTAACCAGAATATTGAGTATCAAAATCTCTCACGCAGTTTGCCTTAATAGATACGATGGCATTTATAGCCTTTTCCAAAGTAGTCTTCCAAGATTGTAATTTGGCGGTAGAATTTGTTTGACCATTTAGATGTGATTGATCATCCAATTGAAGGGCAGATTTTGAATGAGTAACATTCGATGGTTCGACTTGATCATACGTAACCGCAGTTTTAAATTCCTGAGGATTAAGGATTTCACTTTTATCACTTTCATCAATCTTTTGATGTGAGGACATTATGAAGAATTTTTTTTTTAGAAGGAATGATATTTTTAATTTTTTATTAATTTTTTTTTTTAAAAAAAAAAAAAAAAATCCTTTACGGTTGGTTACATTAGATGTTCGATAAATCAGTTTTTAAATAAAAAAAAAACCCTATATTTTCCGTACTACCCTTTACCACGTTTAGTAATCAAAATAAGCATAAATGTGCATTATCATTGAATCGTCATGTAGTACTGTACATTTGTTACATCTTGCAAATGAAAAGGTAAAAAAAAAAAATCTTTTAAATTTTTTGTATCACAACTTAATTCAAATTTTAGGAACGAAAATGCCAAAATAGTGCGAAACATGTCATACATGAGAAACGATATTAATTTATTAAAATGGTTTTATAACATGATTTAGAATGCCAAGCAAGCAATTTCAAATTGCAATAATCGAAAAAGTGATAAATGTTAAATATGTATTAAATGAATATTGCTAATAATTAGATAAAATAAAAATAATTTAGTTTATAGTGTGAATTGCCTAAAATTTATCTTAGTATCAAGAAGTAATTTTTGTTGGTAAAGGAATAATATGATCAAAGGGTTCACGTATCATTATCTTCATATCTTTTGTAACAAAAAAAAAAAAAAAATAACAAAGTAATATGGTTATATTAAAAAAAATATATTATACATTCTGATATTCGTTTGGGTCCGCAGCTGAAAAGATACACAAAGCAAAAAAAAAAAAGGCTTTGTTAAGTTCACCACGACAGTTTCTTTTATTTATAAATGTATTTTAATTTATAAATTATTAAGTTATTTAGCAAGTTATTAGTATGTCATTATTCAGGTAGTATTACAAAATGAGAAACGTCGATAAATCTCAAAATGCTACTTTTGTTGGTGACATCTCGTTGGCGCAGTAAATCTCGGACCTACTAAATGTTTTGAACTTGACTCCATGCTAAAAAGACAAAGTTTTAACCTAATTAAGGCTTATCAAAAAAGATATATAATTTGAGAATTCGCCTCGCAATATACGAATATTGTGTCCAATCTAATTATTGAAATTCCTTTAATACAGTATCTCGTAGAAAAAATTATTTTTATTGTCTATGCAAGATCATTTATTAAGGAAGGTGATTTCGGCGTAATAAAATTAATTTTATTTATTTAAATTATTTAAAAAATATTCCGGGATACCGAAAATACATTTTTACTTTACAGAAACTTGGTTTTCTTAATACGCAGTAACTGCAAAGTGACTATATTGTAAATATATAGTTATTACTTTACTTAGTAGTAGCTTAATCACAGCCTAATAGGTACTATGCAGTTACTGAATAGTAAGGAACAAAGTTTCTGTAAAGTACTTAATAATTAACGATCGTAACATATGCTTTATTAATTAGTAATGCTTATCAATTCATCAATGTAGAGTCTAATCGAACGGTATAACATTTTATTGTTACAAACAATAAGAGAAAAAGTCAAAAAAAGTCTATTTGAAAAGGCCTATAAAAAAGATACAAAATCGTAAACTGTAAACTAATCACTCCTTCCTTTTCTTTACTTTTATGTATTTATCTGCTAAGAAACTTAGAATCTCGTATACACCTTGCGTTGCTGGCTAAAGCAAGGAAAAATCACTGCTATAAAGTCTCCTCCTAACGTTTATATCATCCAAGTTACATTGACAACCAATAAAATAGCTTGTATTAGGTCATGCAACTTCGATTTTTACGGAGACCCGGAGTTTATTAATGATTATTTTTTATTAATAAAAAAAGTTTATATATAAATATTATGCGTGTAAAGTAAATTTTCAGATTCTGTGACCCGGCCCATGTCAATTTACGAAAATTCAGGATTTTTTGTTTATAGTAAAATTTTTATCATGTGACCTTACATAATAAAATCGGCATAGAATTTGTTCAAAAGAAAGCGACGAAAGAAAGATTTACATAAATTTATCATGAACAAGAAAAAAAAACTGGGTGACCGTGTCCATTTTAAAATTTTATCTAAAAATTTAAAATTTTTCTTTGCCCGACCTAATCATACGACAATCACATTCCATTTCAAAATCATCTAAACTCCGTCAAAATGCATATTATATATGTAAAAATAAGTTACAATTCTAAAGATTGGAAAGGTTTACCTGTTGAGAAAGAAACAAAAATAGATTTTTTTGGAAATATATCGATTCTATATTTATCACATGACTGGTGGGAAGCAGATTTTTGAAGTGAAGTTTAGCCCATCAAAAACATTTGTTGGAAAATTTCAGCACAATGTATTGCTTGGGAAGCTGCATAAAACTAATGAGTTGTAAGAAAGGAAATGATAACGATAATACACTTTATAATCACATGATAAACTTTTTATATATAAACTTTTTTTTGTTAAAATTTGATAAAGTGAAAAAAATCATCAAAACAAACATCCTCATATATCTTAATTCATTGATACATTACCACTTTTTTTTGAAAGTCATACTTAAAATTCATACAATCCATCTTTAATTATTAACAATAATTGAACTATTTTTAATGATTTGACTTAAAATCGAGCTCAAAACAAAAAAAAATAAATAAATAAAATAAATAAAAAAAGATATTTATGTTTATTTAAGAATTTTATTTCTATAAATATCAAAAAAAAATCTGGGTAATTACCTTTACAATATATCTTCCATTCTTTTAAAGTTGATTTTCCAAAATGCCAATAACATCACTACTACCACTACTACATCATCACTACTACCAAAAAAGGTTCCTCTATGCTTGGGTTTCTAGTGTTAAGTAAAAAGAAGACCTTAAACAGCAAAAATAACTCCTTAACTTCTGATTTCTAACTTATGAACTCATCAGTAATATCAGATTAGGAATCAACTTCATATGTAAAGGATTGCAAACCCTACTAAAATAATTGTGTAAATGTTTTGTCAAAGAGATTGTGTTACCTATCATGATTAATTATGCAGGTTTGCTTATGAACTCCTCAAGTACATGTTCTTGCTTAACTTTACTAAACTTATGGTTCTTTTTAACAATTCAACAACTGATAAACATAAACTATTCAAAGATATGCTTGCTATTAATATCATCTTCATTTGCAAATTGTAAGGAAGAAACAGCTAAACACAGGAAGGAAAAGAAAATAAGTATTAACAGCAAGAAAAAATAAAAGAAAAAAAAAGATAAAAATGTAAACAAAACATTAAAAGTGAAATTATACTTAAATCTTGTATAAAAATACATAATAAAATAATAGATATAATTAATTTTTGAGAAAGATCACATATTTAAAATTGAAAAATAAGAAAATCTATAATAATATATCAAATAACTTAATTGATGAAATTGTAGATGAAGAACAATGAAATAAATATCAACAGTTCAAAAAAATCAGTCGATTAGATCGAGAGTTTACAGGATTTAACTAAATGTATTTTTAGATGGATTATAACTAGGATTTGCTAAGTATGATTACCAATTCCTACATACCAGATTAGTAGAAATTATTTTATTTATTTTTTTATTTTTGATTAAGAAAATGTAAAATACAAGTTAAAATACTATCATTAGAAAGAGTTTGATAAATTTGGTATGCATTAGATTATAATATATACATATTTATATGAGATTTCTCTATTTAATATCCCGAATAATAAAGTATTTATTTAGATGATAAATAACAAAAGTAATCATATCCTTTATTACATTTCAAATAAAACAAGTTATGCCGTAAATTTCTGAATACTTTGGTACAGTCAACTCTTGATATAGCGAACTCTTGATATAATGAATTTTTTGAACAAATATAATAAAATACTCTTGTTATAGCGAATTGGCCAATCAAATCTCTTAAAATCTTCACTATAGCCTTATAGTGAAGTTGAGATCTAAGACATAGAGTTCGTTATAACAAGAGTTGACTGTAGATACAAATATAATTAGATTAATATCATTTATAGGTTCTTCAGTATATAAATAGTTGTTTTTAGTTGATGTACGATAATAAATTGCAAGTATTTGTACGAGACATATTTCCTTATTAATTAATGCTAACACAAATCCTCCCTTTTATACTGAATAAATTGTAGAAATATTTGCCGTACTAATTGATGGAATATAATTTAAAACTATAAAAATAAAATATTTAATTAATTATTAGCTAAAAATCATTAAAGTCAATTAATTAGTTATACTTACTGTTATTTGGTAATTGCAATCCTTGTGAATTTTTTAATATTTCATTAACATTTTCAAATCTTTTTCTAATATTCTATCATTCTAATCGTGCCTTAGGTAATCTTAAATTGTTATTATTATTAGTAGTTTATGCAACTATTTTGCTAGCAATAGATGGATTAATTTCTACCGATGAATTATAATCTCTTTTTTGAAATTGTAATCAGACTATTCTTTTTGAAGTATAAGCATTATGATATCTTCAGCATTGATATAGTAAATTAAAAATTATATCATTATTATTGTCTAATATACTAATATTAGCATTATAATTTTATTGTAAATATGTATTATTAGATAAATTTGTAATTTGTTCACGAGCATCTATCAAATCTTCATCTGTATTATTTCGCAAATTTAAATCTGTAATATTTCCTATTATTTCAGCAATTTCTGTTAAAACTTTCTCTCCATTTTGAAATTCTTTTGTTAAATTTTCCTTAATTGGTATTATTTCCTTTATTACAAGATCAGTTAGAGATGATAATAATAATTCAAATTGTAATATGACCACCATAGAAACACATTTTGCTAAAGCATTTACTTCCTTATATACATCATTAATAAGAACTCTAATTTTATCATCTGTAGACCAAATTTTTAAATTTAAATTTAAATTTAAATCATTGACATTTCCTTTAAAATAATCACAAATATAACCTATTAAAATTTTTTATAAATAAAATTAGAGATTAATTATGATAAAATACTAAGAATTATTAATAAACTAATCAATTTAAGATGTTTTATATTTAGAATTCAGATGAACAATTGTTGAACTATAATAGGCATTTGTAACATAGCAAATTTTAGGGATTAAATATATTAAATCTGCATATGTAAAATCTGGTAAATATTGTCATGCTATTTCAAAAAAATGCTTACATGCTTTACTACCATGCATCCAAGGTAATAATGACATTAAATTATAATATTCCTGATGTGATATGATAAGTAGAATCTGTAATAAATAAAACTTATTATTATTTATAATTTAATAAAATTAATTAAAAAAATTGAAGTTCATAAATACCATTAAATCAGCAAGAAAAGATAATATTTTATAAGTTTGATGTGCTAAAAAGTTACGCTCATTTGAAAAAATTTCTTTATATTTATTTGTTGCATTTTGAATAAATTACTTCCATATCTTTAGAAAAAACTACCTATTATAACCATTTTAATTCTTTTATGATTAGAAATATCCTGATTAAGATATAAATCAATTAATTCTCCTTTTAAAATAATAAAATATATAATATATTAATTGATTAATTTTATATTAATTAAAAATAAAAAAATTAAAATTTAATTTACCGATAATAAACAAATAAATCAGCAGTCTTTTGTTATTAGAATTAGAATTTAAAGCTTGAGATACTTCATATAAAAATTCATGAAAAAAAAGCTGATATACAACTCCGTTATCCTGTTTATCAATATTTAAAATATCCGTATGATACAAAGCAAAATTTAGCAATTTAGACAATTCTAATATATGATCAAAATCCAAGAAACTATTTTCGAAAGTTAGCATTTGAGCATTATTAAAAATGCTATTTTGTCCATTTTTTTCGCATGCTTCAGATCTGAAATACAAATAATAGGACCAATATTTGGAATTATAGGACAACATAATTTGATATCTAAATAAAAAAATTATTAATAATAATGACAATAAGATTTATATCAAAAATAAATTAATTATATATATCATATAATTCATCAATAAATTCAGTATTAGTTTATATAATATTCTTTTATGCTTTAATTTCTATTGATGCGCTATCAGCTCCAATTGATAATATATGAATCTTAAAATGTGCAGCAAGTTTTAAACTTGATTATGGATTTCATATATATTAAATACATTTTCGCTATTATTTGGAATAATTTCAAGTACAAATGGTGATACTTTTGGAACTGATACTTGTAAAATGTATATATAAACATATTTAGCTATTGCATTATTATTTTGAATCTTTTTTATAATAGTATCAATTTCATCATAAGAAGATATTAAAGTTTCTTGTAATGGTAATGTAGACCCAAGAATTGCGCTTAAACTTGCAGAATAGCATAATTTTTCTTCAAATTTTGTATTATCTGTTGCTGTAATGATTGATCTATTATAATTAATGCTATTTAAAAAATTTCTAAATTTAGCCATATTTTCAAAGCATATTGATGGATCATCAAGTACTAAATCTGATTGAGCATGTTATACATTAAATTAAAAATAAAATAAATTTAAATATATGTATATATTATGTAGCATATACACTATGAATATATATTTACTGAATATTTCGAATTGTTCTTCTTGCAAAATTTTTTTGAAAAATTGTATATGTTTATGAACTACTGCTTGCTAAAATAATTAAAAAATTGGAAATTGTTCAGAATATTTAATATTTTGAAGCTCTTTTCCTTTATTAATACAATTTATTATTTCCACAAAAATTTCACACAATTCAGAAAAAATTTGTTTGCTCTTAAATGCGCCAGCTTGTCACATTCTTGCTAACTGATTCTAAAATTTGGGAATGCAATCTTTAGGATCATTGAAGTATTCTAATAATTCCATGATATTTGTATTTTTACAATATTGATAAAATAAAAAATTCTTATAAAAAATTAAAAGTGTATATTTTTGGTTTTTTCCTTTAGGAATTGGTTTATCAATCGCATTCTATTTAATAATAAATAATTTATCACTTATAAATAATTGCATATTATAAAATATAATTTATAAAAAAAATTTATTACTAGAAAAACCTTTAATTTTTTCAAATCAAGATATTGCTAGCAAATTTCATTAATTTCATCAATATATGTTGAACATTTAGTACTTCTAACACAAAAAGTTGTACTATCATTAATCCACTTTGCTCGTAATCATAAAGTATCTAAAAGTTGATCATTTTCTTTTTTGTTTAAATCTTTCCAATAAAATGATGATTGATTTTATCACCAAATAATTTTTGTGCTATAACTTCTAAAGGTGGTGCATCACCAAATGTGATTATAAAACCTATACGATGTAAATATAATTTGACTTTTTCATCATTTAACCCAACACAAAGTTTTCTTTTTTTTGAAGTTTCTGAATTTTCAGTTGAAAAAAATTGCGTAATTTTAGAGTTTCCATCATTACTTTTATATATATTTTTTTTAACATAATGGTCAAGAAGATCTGGATCATAATTTCTATCAAGACGAATTTTTTTAGCACATATACATATTACAGTCTTTGGATCAATAATTTTTCTAACTTTTGGATGTTTTGAAAGTGTTTCCTTTATATGTTTCATTTTATTAATAAAATAAATTTTTTTATGTAAATAAATTTTACACACTTTCGCGTTAAGCAATCAAATTTTTAAATTTTTTTTTCGTTTTATTATAATAAATATAACAACAATCGAATTTTTTTTATACATTGTATAAATTGTAAATTTAGGATAATTACAGTTAAAATGATTTACTATATATAATAACCATCAACATGATAATTTACCCCAATTTTTAGTATACCACTTTAAAAATCTCAAAAATTTAACCATAAAAATCCTACTACTATTTTTATAGTTACCCCATTTTACCCCCCACATTTTTTTAAAAAACCCGTTTTTTACATCTCATTTCATACATACCAGATATATAATTGTCCGGGGTCCTCTGGACACCCTATCGGGAATGCTACAATGACAAGGGACATTTTGTGTCACCCAGACTAATATGCACGCGTTTTACGCGTTTGTCAAAATTATATGGGAGTGTTTCTAGGAAAATCAGGTTCCGAGAAATTTTTGACTAAAATTAAGAGCTTAATACATTTTAATCTAATAACATCAAAAACTAAAATGCAATAAAAATCTCAATTTTGCTAAAAAATTCCCGGAACCTGATTTTCCTAGTTGCATACCTGAATCAACGCTATAACAAGTCATTTCGTGGTTTTCTTCACTGTTGCCGAGAAGTAGTTGTTGCTTCGTCGATGTCAGCTTTAACTTTAACTACTTCTTGGTATGATCTTGATAACTTTTGGGCACTCAACTTCATAATGGAAGCGGAGAAGTTGGAACCTTCTGTAAATGAAAAGGTGCGTATTTTTTATTTTACATAGGAAGGGTAACTCCTAGGTGGATCCGTTCTGTCTCAGGAGAATTACTGAATATGACCTGCGTGGTAGCCACTCCATGTACTCTATTCAGGCGTCCTAAATTTGTCGTTGGTAAAGGACTGATGGTTCTGAAGGAGGAACCAACTATGTGTCTTTCTTTATCACTAAATAAAAAATTTAATGCACTGCTAATGCAACAGGTAAATTTCGAACGACAACGTTATGTTAAAGAAATCGAATTGTATTACTAACTGATGTGTTATTTTGTAGAAACGGAATATTCTGGACTATGAGAATGAAAAAGAGCAGATAATTTCGGCTCTGGCTGATATTAATAAAAAATTAAGAGTCACGAAGGCCGAACTTGCTGTTTTTACCAGTAAGTTTCATTATGATAATGGATCTGAGAACTTCGGTAAAAATTTTGAGGAAGCTTTGGAAATTCAAACATGGACCCCAATGAAAACCTTGATAAGGGAAGTTCCTATAACTTGGGTGAACAATTTGATGAGAACTTTGGTGATCCAAACACAGATCTCAGTGGAAATCTTGATGGGGGAAGTTCCGGTGAAAATTTTAATGAAAACTTTAGAGATCCAGACATAGATCCCGGTGAAAATCTTGATGTGGGGAATTCAAATGAAGACAAAGTTACTTCTGGTACTGTTACAAGTTCCCAGAATATTCAAGGGAAAAGAAAGAGAATGGCAGTTATGGTACTAGGGATGGATCGGTCCTGGTAAGACCGGTCTTAGACCGGTTAATAGGACCGGTCCTTGCGGTCCTCGGTCCATATT
>CAJVPQ010001273.1:0-19203 GCA_910591825.1 Funneliformis caledonium
ATTGAAAAAAATGGTGAACGAATATCATATTAATTTTTTTTTTAATAAATTTACTACTTCTCAGCTTTAAAATGACGCATTAAACATTTTAATTGACGCAATACTTGTGAACCTATCGTGATTTTAAAAAAGTTCATTTTTTTTGCACACCACTGTATATACGAATTCCTTATTATTCTTTCATGATATAAAACATAAATTATTTTTTGAAAACTTGTAAAATATCAAAAAATCTATTGCTAAAAAAAGGTATCCTAAATTAAATAAATAAATAAAAAATTATAATAATTACGTTTTAAGTTAAAATCTAAATTACATTACAAAATACTATATCGATATATAAAAATCTTCCGACACAAAATATATCTCTTAAAGGTGTCCATTATATTTAATCAATTTTCAAAGTTTTTCTTAAATATGATTTAACTAATAATACACCAATGACACCAAATGTAGTGAATATTATCCCGAATATCAATTCACCAATTTGTGATCCAATCGAAGTTATAGTAAACAACCTTAAACTAAAATCCACCGAACTATTCAAATTTTCCAAGGAAATTAATATGAATAAAAAAATACTAATGAGTATTCAAATTACCTTCTTTTTAAAAAAAAAAAAAAAAAAAAAAAATAACAAGCATCAATATATAAGTAATTGAAATACTTACAGACTTTGAACCCATGTAGCTTTTTCAGGATCTACAACAATTACATTACCTTTGTCATTAAATTCTAACCCGATACCATAAGAATTATGAAACCTTGTAAAAGAATTCATGCATGTATAGTTTATACATCTTTCTCCAAACTGTATCCCACCAAAAAAAGAGAACATTTAAATTAATAAAATTTCAACAATATTATAGGGAGAAGATTAAGAATACATTTTGTTTCCAAAATGTATTATTAATTTTCTCCCTATAACCCTACACACATTATAAAGAATAGGTCAAGACATACCTTACAATCAACGTGACTTTCACAACAACCATTTCCATCGACAGCGTTGTCAATATTGTTAGCACAATCAGTATTAATATCACTTGGAACAGCATTTAATTTTCCCAAAAAATTATAATGAAATAACGATAAAAGTGACGGACTCGAATATTGAAACATTCCTGTAGAATGAGATATTCTGTCAAGTTCCGTAACTAATATTATTTAATCATTAAGTAAGAAATATTTTTTAAAAAAAAAAAAAAATTAAAATATAAAATTAGAGACATATAACACTTACCACTATCATTATAAAAAGAATTGAGTAAAGGACAAGAATAATTTACAGTTAAGCAATTTAGTAATTCTCCGACTAACGTACAATTAACAGCAATAGGGACATTTACATTGGCTGAACTTAATAAATCTTGAGCATGTAACCATATAGCATGTGATATTACATTGGATATGGAACAAATTGAAGTTGTAATACTTTGGACATCTAGAACATTTATATCGTCATATTCACTATTATAACTACAAATTCAAGAAAGAGATAAGTGATTATCGTTCAAATAAATTGACAATCCTCGAGATACTCGACTTACTTGCTTAAACTCGCTTGAAAATCACTAATTACCACGGCTGGTATATTTCTGTTTTTTTCCAAAAAAGCCATAGAACTACTAGGTGGTAATTTTCTAATTACGCCATCCTCACTAGCACTTCTGACAAACCCAACACCACCCTTCTCTCCACCAGCCGACAACTTTCCTAATCCTTGAATCAATAATTTATTTTGTTCATTATTCTCATCATCAACATGTACGAAATACTTTAATTCTTGTGCACCTTTTGCTCCTACGCTACTTAATTCAAATATAGAATCGATCTGATTAAAATTTATTTTTTTAAAATCTACATCTTCAAAACAAGGAAAAGTACATCCACCGAATCGTCCAGTATCATAACCACAAGCTTCTGTTGGCTTTGTACTATTTAGTTTACAGTCAAATAGTTCAAAAATATCTTTAACGAATCTTTGCGATCCCGAAAACCCCCATGATTCTCCAGAAAATAATGTAAATAGTATATGCTTTTTAAAATCTTTAACTGGTATCGGGGACTTTTAAAATCAAATGAATATATTCAATTAATATATATTTTTAAACTTTATTAAATGAAAAAATAAAGTTAGCATACCTTTTGTAGTGCATCCGCTATGGCTAATAAAGCGATTGAACCGGAAATACCATTATTTAGTCCAAATGTAATATCTCGAAATAATGATTTGCTATCCATAGCAGCTGAAACTATAATAATAGGTTTGCCATCATTTTCATTCATATCAAATGATGGAGTTGAATAAACTGAATGCCCTCCGATGGGATAACACCAATCTTTTTTTTTTAAAAAGAAAAGTAATGTTAAAAATATATGCTTAAAATGAGATAAAAACAAAATTATAATATTATTAAAAATATACTTCTTCGTAAACATGTAGATGCATCTATAGCAGAAAACATTATAGATTTTAGTTCTGCAGCTTTTAATGGAAAATTTTCAAATAAATTTTTTTCGTTAAATTCCGCTCCCTAAAGAAAAGTTAAGTTAGAAAATATGTACCGACTTAATACAAAATTTAAGGAGTGAAATACCTTTATAATTCCTTCATAAGTGAGCGTGGATGAATTATCATAAGGGTATAATGCAAATATAGGAAATTCATAACTTTCTTGAAGAATTTCCATTCCCTACCGGAAAAAACAAAAACATTTTAAATCTCCTCTTTCTCTCTACAAGGTTTCTTAAAAATGAAATTTCAAATCAATTAACTTACATTTGGGTTCCATTGATACCTACTTTGATCATTTCTGTATAAATCAAATTGACAATTTGGGCATTTTTCATCTGGAGAGAAATCAATTGGTCGAGGTATTATAGGAGAAGAATCTGGCGAATTTGGATCTGTACCGTTTATTAATGCTAGTACACATGACATCCTTCCTGACGATTCTAGCAATCTTAAATTATTGCTAAAAAAATTCGGGTTCCAAAAGAAATTGATGTGATTTTTAAAATTCAATCGATTTCGTAATAATAGATTGTGTCTGACGACTTACTTTGTCATTAATTCGTATGGAAGGATTACAATATATTTTCCTTGTCGATTTGAATTTATAAAATCATCTAATGATTCTTGCGTTTTAGTTAATAACAATATTCCATTTCTCGAAGTTAAGGCTTTAGAAGAAGATTTTTTACGAGTTATAAATAATTTGATCCAAAAAATTCAATAAAATCAACGTAAAGTTACTTACATTGACATCCTATTACACTGGTTGAATTTAATGAACGAGCACAAGCTATTGGTGATAATTTATCATAAATATATGGTTCTAAAGCTTCATCCGCCAAATCAATTGACAAAACTATATATTACGCAGAGGGTAAGGATAACGCGAAATTACGCGAAAACGATTTAGGTATTCGCGCGAGAAGAATTGTATTTTGTATTAAAAAAAAAAAAGTTAGTTTTGTGTAAACCAATAAAATTCTCTAAGCGAATACGTTACCTGGGTAAACGAGCAGGGAAAGAAGAAGAAGTCTTTTAAGTAAGGTATTAATATACATTCTAAAATAACCTTACTATGTTACTTTAACAACTAAAATTTTTTGTTGTTTTAACCTGTTGCACTCGGGAAATAATAAATGGAAATGATAAACAAAGATTTTACTCGAAAACATAATTGGCTTAATTAGGTTCGCAGCATAATAATATCGTACAAATTACTTCATTTGGTCTTATCAAATTAAGATTAAACGAAACGGGTTTTCAATACTAAAAAGAAAAATCTATATTACCACGATAATTTCCATTACTTATTTTATTAAATTAATAATTTTATCTTTTCCCCCGTTTCTCCCTCTACTCTCTCTAAATAAGATAGAACATCCTCCTTTCATTAGGTGAGATATGATGTCAAAAGGAGCGCAGTATTAGATAAAATATCGTTCATTATACGATATGTACTCTGTTAATCCTATTTTGACAGAGATAAAAGATCAATCATTCCTCAAAAGAAATAGTACAAGATATCTAAGAAATACTACGTGTTATTTGGAGTTATTTGTTGGACAATTTCATATTTGGATACCAAAGGTTTGCTTGTCTTGATTGGTAATGGTCAATGAGGATTTTGTTGATGAATTAATTTATTGGTAACTTCAATTCGTTGAGTATATATATTACCTACTGGTAAAAATAACGTGCAGCTTCATGATGATGATCAAACTTTATTAGAAAATTATAATGATGATGATGATGATGATGATATATTTAGTTCTTTGAATACGATTTGTGAAAAATTATGGAATAATTTGAAAACTAGGATGCTTTTGTTATTTTGTTGTCAATAATCCTGTGGATCATTAACTTAGGAAAATTTTTCAAAGTTCACCAATGAATTAAACTAAACTAGTTATTCGTATATACATAAAAGGAATTAACAAAATTTTCTAATTTAGAACAACTTTGAATAAAAAGTTAATTAGACAAACAAAAATAAATATTATACTAAATTATACTAAAACAATTAATAACTTGAAAAAAAAGTGTTTTTTTTTTTTAAAAAATCAAGATTCACCGTAATCGATATTATGCAAGCACCATATAAAACATGCTAAAACAAACCACCGTTATGCTCATTCCAATTCCCCATAAACCTTGTACGTTCAACATATTACCGCTTCCATCAGTATCTTCCGATTCCGAAATTGGTGATACCACTTGTTGAACCACCAAAACGGTTGATGGAGGAACATACGTAGCGAGAGTGGTGGGTTCACCGGCTTCGTTTGTTGTGGTAATAAGTTTGGTTGAGCCTGGTATTACTGAGTAGTACGAAGTAATATATGTTGTGAATCTTGTTATGTGCTTGTGTTTGTCTTTTGAATCATCATTTTTTGAAGGGAATGTAGGTGTTGGAGTTATAGTCACGTCTGGTAATATTGTTGTATCAACTGGGGGTTTTCCACTACATTGATAAATAAAATATGTGAATATCTTTGAAAGTTATTCCTTTTTTTGTTTTATAAAAAAAATCATCTTACGCTGTGGGGGTTCCTATATCAGATGGGTTGATAGTTACATCTGGAGCGGGAGACTTGCCACCTGATGGCGTGTCGGGAGTTTTGCCATTTGACGGAGGTGTTTCGGGCGTCTTTCCATCTGATGGAGGTGCGTTGGGAGTCTTGCCATCTGATGGCGGAGTCTCGGGTGTCTTTCCATCTGACGGCGGAGTCTCGGGTGTCTTTCCACCTGACGGCGGAGTCTCGGGTGTTTTTCCACCTGATGGTGGTGTATCGGGTGTCTTTCCATCTGATGGTGGTGTATCGGGTGTCTTTCCATCTGATGGTGGTGTATCGGGAGCCTTACCGTCTGATGGTGGTGTTTCGGGAGCCTTACCGTCTGATGGTGGTGTTTCGGGAGCCTTACCATCTGACGGAGCCTTGCCATCTGATGGCGCAGGCGGAGTTTTAGATTCGCCGCCAGGACCTTGTCGTTTATTTAATGATATTGGATTTGCTGTACTAACTGTGATTAAAAGAGTTACTAGTACGACCAATAATATCATTACCGATTGATTTCTCTTGAGTTTCATTTTATATTATTTAATTTTTTAATTAGTTGATTTATTATTTATTTATTTATTTATTTATAAACAAAAAATAAAAGTCCTTAAAAAAGCGAGCGGTTTGACTTTCTTATGTGTACTTCACGTATATATATAAAAATTGTTAAAAACGGGTCTAGGCTAATTACATTTCTACAGTTAATTTATTTTAACCTTTCCAGTATTAGTAAGCTCCTTTATTGGCCAAAAGTAAAGAAAAAAGGGAATCTTTTTTTATTGTTGTTATCTATAATTAACCAAATTTTCCTATTTGTTAGTAAAAGGGAATAATAAAAAGGAAATAATTTTCAAATGAACTGTTGCGATCCGTAAGGGCCAAAACCGAAAACTTTTTTTTTTTTGAACTATTTTGGAAGTTTCATCCAAGGGGTTAAATTAAAAAATTAATTTTCTATTATTTGAAAATTTAATCATCCAAAGAAATTTCGGCTATTTTTGATGACCAAGCCCAAAATATTTGCTTAAAAATAGATTTTTATTAAAAACAATCTTCCAGAAAATCATCAACCCTAATGCCAAGAATTTTTATTTTAACTAAAAAAAGTAAAATCGGTACATTCCAGGGATTGGTTTAATCAAAGGTAAACGTTCTCCTTTTCAAAAAAAAAAATGTCATATGACACAATTTTTTTTTTTTTAAGGTTCAAAACTTTCCCTTCTTACCATAAATTTGAAAAGTTGCAATAAATAAATAAATATTGAGAATATATTTAATATAAACATTGTGTGAAGCACAGACATTAGCGTTAGATCATGTAAGAGGAAAAAACGCCCTTTTTGAGCTACCCTTTTTGAAGGCAAGATTAAACGCAGCATTATTGCGCTCAATAATAAAACCACCATGTATTACATGGGCGTTCGACCTTAATTGATTCCATTATCCGCAGTATTTTGTTCTCACGATAACGTTATAATTATGCGCAGCCATTAACTTTTTTCAAATGTTTATATAAGGATAATCGTTTTCGTTAGATTTATCTCACCCCCCTTTTTCCCAAAATCAAAAATAAAAATCACATTTTACTTATTTAATTAATTAAATAAAATTGGTCATGGATATTCAAACGTCAGAAGCGAAATATCTTAATTTGGCTAACGATAAAAGTGTCTTATCCCTCAAAGTACCTGAAAATATAATATCTAAATGGTTCGAAGGAAAGAGGCGAGAGTTCGTACTATATATCGTCCTGGATATCTCTGGTAATTGAAGATTTGTACATCCCGTATATTTTTCCTCCCACGTTCGTCATTTTTTACCCGTGTTTCAATTCAATTCATATAGGTTCGATGGCTGGATCCGGGTTGAATCAGGCCAAGGAATCCATCCTCAATTTAATGGAATCCCTATTTGAAAAAAGTATGCTTACCGAAGAAAACGTCACATGTTTTTTCTTTCAATCAGAATGTGAAGTTAAAAGGTTTGCCGACGATCGAAGCCTATTATGGAGCAATGGTGCCATTAAAAATTATTTTGATGGTATCAATGCTTATGGAGGTAATTAATTCGTTTCAGATCATGCTTCTTGGAAAATTCATTTTTATATCGTTTGTCAAAAATGACTTTTTTTTTTTTTTTTATTATTATTAAAGGAACGAATTTTGATCCTGTATTTCAAATGATTGTGGAACAAGTGAACGATGTCAATTCGGATTTGGCCATCATCTTCTTTACTGATGGACAAGGCTATTATACTGACGATTGCAAACAGGATCTCGAAGTCGCGTTATCCCATACTGGATTCAATACAGAAATTCACACGATTGGATTCACCGGAAGTCATGATGCCGGTAAATTCATGATCATGATACTATTTAAAAAAAAAAAAATTTTATTTTTTAACGTGATCACTTCTAACGCGAATTTACATTAGCCCTCCTTTCATGGTTAACGAAACTTGGTACAAAACAAGGAAACTTTCAATATGTGAAATCTTCAGGTGAAATCAAATCAACGATGAAAACTACGTTAGAGTTGTTGGAATTAGGTGATCGCACTCTGTATATGAAGTTGGGAGAGCGTGAACTCTTGCCCATCGAATTCGATAACGAAGGTCATGGTAAATTGGTTCTCACTGGTGATGCCGCTAAAGTTGAAGGACATAAGATTTCGATATTCAAAGAGCAAGAGAGCAATGAAACGTTTGATTTTGAATCTACCCCAATTCAAATCCAACCCGATGATCCAACGGCCACATTATTAACGATTCCATATATACAATTTGAAATTACGCGTCTTACAAACGAAATAATCAATTGCACGATTCAAATTGAAGAGGAAAAACGCAAGCGTTTTAAGGAGATTTTGGAGGAATCAAACAATTATGATGAACAATTAAACAATATTTTAAATACCGCTTTCAAAACAAAGTCTGCGAGTCGAAGTGAAATTATTCAACAAAGCATGGAATTGAAGGGTACAATTTTACAATTCAAAGATATATTGTCCGAGTAAGTGTCAATCTTTCCTCCCATCCTCAAAAAGATATTATTGTAAAAAGAATCATAAACCTCACGAGATTTATCGGACTATTTAGCGCTTTAAAAGGAACGTTAACAAACCAAAAGATTGCCAGCTTTAACAATTTGGCATATAAGAATATCACAAAGCAACGATTAAAGAAGAAGCTTGATGACCGTTCCATCAAGAACCTCGAAAGAATGGAGGAGGTTGAAAAGAAAATCGAGGAAATCGTTCGTACATTAGACTTTGATGAATTGGAGAGTCAGGAGTCCGAAGAAAATTTATCCACTTATACCTGCACGGTTACAACAGGTATATACAAGCTTACATATGTACAGTATCCGCTTGTACGTTTTCTAATAATGTATAACTTGATTGTATAATTAGATAATTATATTGAAGCCATGAAAGAGGGCGAGTGCATATGTTTAACCCTTGACGTCGAACGATCCGAAGCTGCCATAGCAGATCCATCTCAAATTACCATTAAAAAAATAACTCAGTCCCTTTTAAGTTCTGGAGCCTTCTTAGATTCAGTTACATTTGCAATGGCTGATAAATATACTGCCGAATCGGTTCATGGTGGATTTCAAAGGGGGAATATTAGTGCTAGTATTCTTCAGGGATTAGCTCGCGAAAATATAACTGGTTTGTATTCTTATTCAATTGAATTTACGAAAAATTTAAATTTAGTTTAAAAGTGATCGAATAACTTCTTAATACATAACAGGGGTTCTTCCATTATACATCAATGACAAACATTGGTCAATTGCTCGGGAAAAAATTAAGGTAAATGTCATGCAATTTGAACATTTGAAATCTTTTTCAAAGAATATTTAATAAAATGCTCATTCAAAAAAAAATTTTTTCTTCCTTTAGCCTATTATGGGATATTTGGTAACTCTTGATATTTTCGGTTACACTTATAGTCAAATCACCACAGTTCCATTCTTGGTATTGGCCAGAGCACTTGCCGATACATCAACAGAGTTTAAGAGACGTCAGGCCAAGTGGGTTTTGGAAACTTGTGACGTGATTTATAAACAATCCAAGATTCTTCGCGAGGATAACAAGAAACTCTTTGAAAACTACATAAAGATTCCAGCAAACAGAACAATCGAACATGTGTCAAATAATTTAATATTCCTTGGACACTTGCTTTGTGCTTTGCGATGTGGAGATGTTGACGTCAAGGATTTGCAAAAATGGTTACAAGAAGGTTTAATGAAGATTTTAATTGAAGAGTTCATTCGTAGAAGACTGAACAAATGGCAAGCGCTCGAATCGATGATGGAAGACATTTCCAAAGTCTTGGGAATCAGTCAAAGTGTTTATATCGATGAACCTGTCAAAGAATTCGAAAAACATTATGTAGAATTTATCAACTCTATTATGTCTTCTGAAAAGTGTGCAAATATTATTTACGCTGACGCATTTAAGAAAGCGAAAGCTCTTGGTGGTTCTGCTGATTTAAATAAAGTTTCCGTTGATGTCGAACCAATGGATGTTGATGTCGAAAAAATGGATGAACCGAAAGTGAAGATCAATTCCCCAACGGTCAAAACGCTTCTATACGATCCTAATACATATCAAATTCCAGATCATGCTTTCAGTATAATCGCCAAAATTAAAAAATCTGTTACCGGATTCGTAGAGGTTATGCTGCGATATAACAAAATTTTTGAGTCAATAATTGCAGGTTCTAATGCTAATTCATCATTTTTGGATAATCCGGAATTTGAATTTGAAGAGAACAAAACGCCTCTTACCGATGCTTTCTTTGATCAATACAGTTCTAAAGTGATACTGGCAACTTTCTTGCAAGCTTACTTACAGCGACAAAATTCAGTTAGACGTGAAGCCGTTGAGGCCGATCCACCTAAATATTATGAACCATTCTCAGACGATACCGCAGATGTACTGCTTGCTGCTCATTTTAATGAATATGTTTCTAATGCTTTGAAAAAGAAAACCAATGATGTAATAAAAACGTATACAAGCAAAAAAGATGGCGCTATTGGTTTTTCTTTCTGGCAGATGGATAATATCGAAGAAGCGGCGGGCCTTTTATTAATAGAAGTGAAATTCAGAGGAAACAAGTTGTATGGGCAAATACTTAAATCGTTGCAAAAACCAAATATGTCGTTAGCCAAAGAAAAAATTGAAATGGTCATATCAGGAACATGGCAAGGCGTTACTTTGTTTGCAGATAAACCAAAGCACCCTGAGGATCCTGGTACGTGACACGTTTATCAAAAAATATACAGCATTTCTTCGAACGGAACTAACTTTGTTTTTTATTATTATTAGAAAAACTGGCCAAATTTATTGACAATGCCCATTGGTTCCCAAATCGGCAAAAAGTATACCGAATCTTGACAGCGCACAAATCATATATTCCAGACATTAACTATTGGACTCGAGTATTGCCCCCGTATAAGGGATATATAGAGCATCAATTCGATGATGAGTACATCAAAGAAAAGAAAATAGCGGGAATCGAAGCAAAGAAAGCCAAAAAACTTAATAAGAAACGTTGATATTCCGACTAAATTAACTTAATAAATAATTAACATTAACTAATAATATATATGCAACAAGTTCACTTGATAATACAATAGCTATTAAATATATGTTAAATAAAAACATTTTCTGTCAAGAAACTAGTTTTCAAGGCAGAGATATCCTTAATAAATTCAGTTTATACCAACATTATAAAATCTATTTAGATATGAATCAATTTAAAGAACCTTTTAATCATTATAATCATTGTATAATGTGTTATTTTTGTTTAATTTGAATAGTATCTGGGAGATGAAGTGCGAAAAATTTTGTTTTTAACAAACCGTGATCAAAGAAAATGGCTAATTTAAAATTTTTTCTATAAAACTTATCATTTGAGGTAAAAAAGAACTATAAAATGATCTTTCAATTAATTTGATAAAAGAAACACACTTTCAAATTCTTTCCCAAATTTTTCATCAATATCATGAGTAAAATCTTTAAACAGTATATTATTCAATAATGGGTGCAATTGAATATTATCTTGTACTAATCTTTGTTTTATGCATTCGATTTCTTATAATCGGATTGGAATGGATTGGAATGATAAAGAAAATCGATTAATTAAGGATAAACTTGATTAAATCGAGTAAAGGCTTACATACCTTTTATTACTTCTTGTTTGTTTGATACTATCTCCATCATCGCTAATATTATAATGATTACCCTGTAAACAATAGTAAACGTTATAGGACGCGAAGTAAATCCTAAAACACCATTATTTTTGTTCTAATTATAAAGATGTGTTAGTTATTATTTAGTAAAACATCGTCCTATATTTTTAAAGAATCTTCGTATTTTTATATACCAACCTTTACTTCCTCATAGTTTAACAATTCACAGACTGTCCGCAGTTGTTCAACCGAAAACCTTGGAATATCCCGTTTAAAAACATCCGGGAAATCTAAAATATTTCCTTCTTTATTAAACGCATACTTCATATGCTTATATGCTAGTTGAATATCAATCAAGTCTTCTTTATAAATATTTGGATTCTCTACAGCAAAGAGGACTCTTGTTGGGTTCATTTCAGCCTTAAGAATTTCATCTGCGAGGATTAATTCGCATTTGTTTAATTATTACATGATAATACCAACTAATAAAAAGAAATAAATACCAGGTTTTTCATTTCCGGTAATTGTTTGAAGTAACGCTACATATAAATGAAGCGACCTCGAATACAACTTGGTCATATGTTCATAACATATTTCACGCGCACGATCACAATCGACCGGTACCTTTGTGAAGATACTAATGATTAATAAGTATATTCATCTAATTGTCGACTTTTTAGGATTGAATAAATGTACCTTTAATCCACTTGCTTTTGATACTATCAAGGCTGCGGAATGACGTAAATCTATATCATCATCCTAATAAAAGAATCATATAAGATTATAACATACAATTGAATAGACCGATACAGCTTACGCATCGTTACTCACCTGTGCAAGTCGAGCTAAAACCAAATATAAAGTTATAACCTGTTGGATATCCTCACTTTTTACAAATTTAGATTCCTTAAATAAATGTTGACTGAAGAATTCCAGAGAACTTGTCGTAGCTTCACGTAATATCAAGTTCTATTCAGATTAATCAATTTTCATTTAACCTCACAATACGTAAATATTACGCGTAAATTCAACATATACATACAACTTCAGGTTTGGTATTATTGTTAATATATTTACACCATTGATTGAGACTTTCAGACTTGAAGTTATCAGATAATGAATTATCTCGCCAAATCTGTTATTTAAGTTACGATGTATTAGAACTTATAAGATATTTAAGAATAGTTTTTGTATAATAAATACTTGAGATGATAAAGATCCTAAGAGTGGTAATATTGCTTCAATTATAGTTGAACTCTTTGAATGCTCCAAGTGATTAAACAATTTTTTCCAAAATTCTTCTAACCCGAAATTTAAAGATTTTTTAAAAGTTAATTTTGGGAATGGGTGTTCTAAATCTATCAAAGTAAGTAACCCAATCGCTTTCCGAAAACAATTGGGATAGGATTCCTCTCGAAATATCATCTGAATTATCTTGTATTGAAGGGTTAATTTGTCAACACTATATAATTTAAAATAAGTTATAAAAGAACTGAACTCTAGGCTACAATAGTTTAATCAATGACCTACCAAATTTCCTTATTATCGCTTGAAGAATTGAAGAAATCAATAAGCATTTCCAAACAAACGAGCCTCACTTCATATTCCGAATCACTTAAAATATCAATAATTATTGACGTGTGTTCGGGACTTTCTTGACTAAGAAGGGATCTTATTATAATTCTTGCCATCTGCTGACGTACAAGATGACAACCAACTTTGCAAAAGTCTGTATTTCGACTCGTGTTAGGCAAATCACACAAAGACATGTCAAATAAGAACTGTCTTATTTCCGAAAATTTATCATCCATCAATCCTAATAACTCTGTTATATATAATTGCGAAAGTTAACCCATAATAATATCATAATGCGAAAAAATGCAGAGATGTTAATTACCTAAACGTTTATCTTGCTCAATAAAGATCCAATTACTGTTAAATACAAATTCGTACAATATATCTAAAAATAAATATCTTGTAACGTTGCAAGAATTTTCTCTAGATGCAAAACGAATCTTGGACCAAAAGACCGGAGCCATTTTAATTATAACATCTTTAATTTGTTGATAAAATTTAATAAAAGATCCGATTATAAATTTTAAAAAAATAGCTTCGTAACATATAAATTACCTTTCATAATGTCAAAATTAGCGACATTTCCACGTAAATGTCCGCGCATCAAATATTGAACCTGAACTAATCTTCCGTGCAATTCATTCTGATTAGACATAGAAGCCTCATTTAGCAAATTAATACAAGTTACTAAGAGATCATTGGATGGAATTAGTGGAACAATTGCTCTTGCTGCCATTTCTCTTGTCTTAAAAAAAAAGGATGAGCGTTTAATATATGTAAAATGAATTGTATTATAATTAAAAAACTTTCTACCAAAATACCTTGTAGAATGGTGAATAAACACAAGATAAAACCAAAGATACAAATGGGCTCATGGTCAATAAAGAATTAGAGTCATCCATTAAAGGATGAAGTCTTGATAAGAGAGTAAGGATAGGATAAAGACCTGGATGAACAAAGACCTATTAAATATATAAATTAGGCAACATTAACATAAGTAATAAGCATACAATTATACATCTCTATTCATTTACTTTAGTCGATTCAATCAATTGATCTACAGCAATTTTGAGCTCATCCAACAAAAATGGATACAGATGAGGAAATCTTGAAAAAAATTCTCTTCCAGTTAATTTATTAATTGAATGATGTTCATCCTTTGTTTTCTTTGTGCCAAATGTTCTTTGTAATAAAGTCGAAAATAGCATAACTGAGCAATTTCTAACTGCCCAACTGAAAATATAATTGAAATATGATTATTTAAACCATATCTTGATAAAAGAAATTATAAAATCATATTAAAAACCTTGGTGAAGAAAATCCTTTGATTGCCAAAGTAAATCCATCAGAAATATATGGTAAAACATCAGTTCCAAGTTTAGCATCCATGAAAATCGTTCTCAAGATATTAAAAGCATGAACCTGAGGCAAATCAATAGTTTGATTAAAATCCTCCGAAGGAGCTTGTGATCCTATCTCAATAAGAGCTTTCATATTCCAAGGAAGCAAAACTTTACAGTTTTTAGGTTCGCTACTGACAATAGCTAAAATACATAACGGAAGTCCTGCACTTCTACGTGTAATTGAAATTGAATTGGTATTGATGTTACTGAAGCTATTCTAATTCAAAAGAGATCATCAATGTTTATGTAGAAATTTTTCAAAAAAGGTTGGAAAAATTTTATCTATACCTCTAGCCATATTTTTGGTAATTCTACAAATTTAACTTGCGATGAATTTAGAAGTCGAGCACAAACAGCTACGTAACCAGGATATACCGCAGAAAATGCGCCTCGGTGACGTATAGATGTCAACAGTGTTCGAAACAATTCGCCACCTTTACGTACTTTCTCATAATTGAGTATAGAAAACTAATACAGAAAAAAAATAAATAAAATCAATATAGCGTATATAAAATGTTATCAAAGTACGTGGCGTAGCTCCTATACATACGCTATTTTCCAAATTAACGGCTATTGGAGCTCTCGATAAAATTATGGCAAGAAGAGAACTACAAAATTTTCACTGATTATTACAAACATAAAAAAAATTAAATAGATATATTATATACACACGAACCTTGCCTCTTTCACAGCCCTCCAACAAAAACTAAGAATGACTTGATGGTTTGGACCTCCTTCACTATCGAAATCTTCGCCTGAAGTTAATATCAATTCATCAATCGTTTCTTCCATCTCTTGAAATGACGCCGGTAAATTACCTTCTGGCGAAGAATTTGATAAAACGTCCAATACTATTTGACAACTCTCATTAATCAAATCAATTGCATAATTATGAATATTTCGCCATTCTTCCAAATTATTTTTTAATCCTAAAGAACCATAATCCAATTCTTTAAAGACATAATGAAGTGCTAGTAAAGTTCCATGGATTGGATACTTTTGTGAAGCTAGCAATAGATTTCCAGAAGCGATATCAAGTTGCTCCTTTAACAGAATTAGAAGCTTCCTTGTGAAATTGACTGCAAAATAAATGTTAGGATTAATCATATTTAAAATAAAATTAACACGAAAATTTTAAAAATATTCATTACTTGAAGGTATATTAACTTCTTTATAGTATTCCAATGATTCATTTTTCTCAATTCCAACGTCAAGGTAAAGACCTAAATTCCAAACATATTTGGAGAAGACCAATCGAAAAATCATTGCACCACTATCACTTTCACCAGCTCGGGCACTTTTCATAGATTGCAGCGCCCAAAGCAAAATTTTTTGAATATCATCTTTTGATTCAATCCCGGGCAATGGAGAAGGAAAGCTCTGAAGAATTTCATATGCTAACATGCGATTTTCATCAAAAGGATTCATAAGACAGTGTAATATTAATTTTGTATTTCTCACTGAAGCAAGTGGCAATTGAAATGGAAATGTAGGAGTCTTGCAATGCTGAGCTACAAATCCTTCAGGCAATGGGGTTTCCTTAATGCCAAACACTTTAATTAAAATAATAAATATCCTAAGTGTACTAGAAACTCTTTGAAATGACGACCCTGGATAAAGAGAAGCTGCTAATAATTCTATAAGCCAATTCAAAAATACTTGAGAATTATCAATCTTTTGTTTTAGTTGATTTGCTTCTAATCCTGCATCTTGTATTTTCGAACCATGATGACTCTTCACATATCTCATTTGAGATTGATAATCTTTCCATTGACTATATAAATTACTTCTAAGTCTCGTGAAGAATTTATTCAAGTGACCAAAAAGTTTTTGTCTAAACTCTGGAGATGTTGAATTAAGGTTCAATTTAAAAAAAGATTTAAGATGATCAATTTCAGTTGTAGTAATTTCGTTAGTTGATTTTCTTGACTCACAAATTAAACCAAGTGCATCAATTCGAATATTTAAATCCAAATGATAAATAGCATCATGGAGAGGTTGTAATCGAATCTTCCTTTGGTTCCCTTCAATAGAATCTGGGAAATTTTTAATTTAATTAATAAATCTCAAAAAGAAATTAGAAATATAACAAAATATGAACCTATCTTACTTTCAATGAATGTATTCCCATCAACCAAATCCAACGATCTACCCACTTTTATGACCATGATCAGGGCATTTAGCCTATATTGTTCGTCACTTATAAAATCATTTCTAGACTTGTCATCTTGAAGAATATCGATAATTCTCCAAAACGATGATGGACTTGCTTTAAATAACGGTTGAAGGATGAATGCACCGATGTTTTTGCGAAGAATATCGTCCTTTGAGGAAAGATCTTGACAGACATGTGTCAACCATAAATCATCCCATTTGTTTACTATTTCCTCACGTTTCTCGCTCTTTTTGATAGTTACGTCTCGAAGCCCTGAAGCGAGAGATTCCTCTAAACGTAATTCAAGGAACGAGACCACCAATGCAGAAGCTCGTGGTGCAATAACTAGATTATGTAGTACTTCCAAAGTACGGGAAACAAACTCTGGTTGCATTGATAAGAATTTATCTGTTCCAATTCTAGGCAATAATGACGACAACAAAGCGTATTTCACTTTGCGGTACTGATCCATGGACAATAGTTGTTTGAGCAAATTTATAAGGTAATGATTATATGTTTCCTCAGACTGTTCGAGCTGACTTTTAAGACTCATAACATCCATTAATTTCTCAAATATGGTTTTAACCTAAAATGAATCATGAATATAAATATAAATAAAATGTAATTTAGCTTGCTTTTAAGCCTTATTACCTTATATTGAATTGCATCAACAGGATCCTCCCAATTATTCCAAACATATGACATCAATTTTTCTAAAACATGTGAATTAAATATTGAATTATTATCATGAACGATTGATTCACTAATATCGTCATCCTTAAGAATATTTTCGGATTCCTGAAGCCATAATCCCATAGTTTCAAATGCCAAAACCTTTGTTTGAGACTTCAAAGCTTTATCGCAAAAATGCGCAATGCTTTGAAAGAGTATATGATGAAGAGTTTTTGGATTTGAATTTGAATCATTTAATCTAAACAAAATAAGAGTCAATGATGGTTATTTTTTATTAAATAAAAGAGATGAAAGTATATATAAATACACAAACCTTAATATTGAGATTTTTAATTGAAATTTCTCGGATAAAGGAGAAATTAAAACCTTTTTAGCCAAATTCGACAATAAACCGCGACAAATCGCTAACATTGGAGGATCATCACCATTCCAGCTAATTTCTTTAAATAAAATATCTGGTATTCGAACACCCAAATGACTCATAAATTTCAAATTATTTTGTTGCGCTTCTTCATTAATATCTTTTGCGAAAAACATGGCAACAACTTGATCGCTGACAAACTGTGGCGGACCTAACAAATTCAAATTTGCTGCAATAGACATTCCAACCAACTGCTTTACATCCTTAATATAAGTATTATCAGAGCAAATTACCAAACATCCATTAAACAAGTCACGAACTAATTTATTAATAACTTCTTCCTTATCGTTATGACTGGTTGTAAAATTATTTCCAATGGATTCAAACCGAAGCCTCAATTTCTGGTCAAATCTAGAAAGTAGAGCTAATAAAGTCTTGGTCACATGTTGTGCATCGCTCATATGTTTTGAGAGCGTTAATGATGCAGATGTTGTATTTGATTTAGTATTTTCATTCTCTTTATTAACATTTTGAATAATTAGAGTCAAACATTCATTAAGAAACTGGAGAGTTTCGAACAGCTGATTTTCCACAATTGAAAATCCTAATGGAAAATCCAAAGTGATGTAAATTGACATGCCTTTTTGACTGAATGAATGAAAGGGGTAACTATTAAGAGTGATATAACGAGAATATTCTTGTCCAAATTCTTTAAACATTTTATTATCTTTATTATTAGATCGATCCCGAATTAAAAGATTACAAAATGTATTTCTTTCTGAAATCACATAACATGAATCGAGTATAGGGATACAATGTCGTTTTGTTAAAATTTCTATCGAAGAGAAATATATTCCAGATATTATAGGTTCGAGAATTGATTCGATTTGATTTATAATGTGTGATGGCAACGGTTCGTTTGTAGACTGTTGTCCAGATTTACTCTTTTTTGATGGTAAAGATTTTTCTGTTATAACAAAAAATAAATTAATAATCGTAATAATAGACTATATTTCAAAAAAAATACCTCACCTATGGATCTGATATATTGCAATTGTCCTTCCCAACTAGCTTCTTCATCGCGCAATAAATCTATGATTTTTTGAACACCTTCAAATAATTTTTCTGATGAATGATTAGAAAGATAATGTTGAAAGATATTAATCCAAGATTGATTTATCGGTATTGATGCCTTAGGGGTCTTTCCAGATTTATTTTTCTTCAAAAAACCCATAGGGATGAAAAAAAGATGGATGAAAAAAAAAAAATATTGATTTGAGGATCAAATCGAACTAAGTCGCGATTTTTAGATCGGTTTGGACGATCAATCTAATTGCCGTGTCGCGTAAAATTATTTTCGTTTTGCATTATTTTGTATATTGCAAAATGTCTGGCGGCGTAATTTCAAATGAAAATGACGATAATTTATCTGATTTTTCTTTAGCAACTGAAGAAGAATCCCTATTCAACAACTCGCAAGTCGGATGTGTGTGAATTTTTTTATAAAGTTCAAGATGAAGAAACTGGACTAACAAGTTATAACTGCATTTTATGTGCTAAAATTTATTCATCTGACAATCCAACAACCAACCTGTGTTAGGGATTTCGGTGATAATGATGATGATGGTGATATTTTTACAAGAGCATTTAGCGTATTTCTGTGTTTTATAATTATATTTAAGAGTTTTATGATACATTTTAATAATTTCTTTTGAAACGGATTTTGGTGTTTCATTTTGG
>CAJVPQ010001274.1:0-19201 GCA_910591825.1 Funneliformis caledonium
TTACACAATGTATTAATTTTAGTTAGTTAGTTATGTATTTTTTAAATAAAAAAAAATTTTGAATTTACTTACTTGTAACTGGAGTTAGAGGCAGTTAGATATTTATGACCGCTACTGTATAGTAAATAAAATTAGTTACCTATATCATATTATAGAAAATAACAGAATCAAACTTAACTAAAGAAAAATCTAAACTATGATTGATTTACCTTACTAAAAAATCTAAAAGAAGTACAAATAATATTAAAACTTTTTTCTTATTATTAACAATTTATCTAAAATTTACAAGACTGCTTCATAATTTAACTAAAAGAAGCATATCTTAGAATTAGATAACACAATATTAAGACTCATTTAATAAATTAAAATTTAAAATGATTACAGCTCTAGTTCTCATTTAACTTAATTTAAGTAAAACCTTTATTATTTAAATAGACATCTCAGATGAAGGATTAGAAGTTGTACTTATTTAAAAAAATAATCAAAGACTTAAACATCCAATAGCTTATATAAGTAGAAAATTATTTGACTTAGAATTAAAATATACTACTATAGAAGAAGAATGTCTTGCTATTTAATAGACTATTAAGTATTTTAATCATTATCTTTGTAACTAACCTTTTAAAGTAATGATTGATCACTTTGAATTGAATTTATTATTAATCACAAAATATGTAAAAGGATAAGTAGCTAGATAAACTCTATTTTTACAAGCTTATGATTTTACTATTAAATATTATTCAGAAAATAAGAATTAGAATGCTTATATCTTTTCACAAATAATTCCAATTTATATGGTTTAATAAAAGAAGTAGAAGAAGAGTTAACTACTAATTTTCAATGGATTCAAATACATTTTTCAATTTTAGATATACTAGGATGCCAAACTAAATAGTAATGAAATGGATTAATAAATAATCATCAATATAAAAAGAATTCATATTCTTATAATGAAATTAATTATCATTCGTACTAGTATTGTATTTTCTGTTTCTAATATGCAAACTCTTATAAAATTATATACCTTCTTCTAACAAACATACTTTGTGTAAATATATTAATTATTATTAAAAATTTTCTGATTATGTTAAAGAAGAATATTGTTAACAAATAAATATTCAAATAAAAGTTTATACTTTTAAAGAAGTGATGATGAATCAGAATATTATTTAAGTTAAGAAGATTTTGAATCTATATTCAATAAAAAAGAAAAAGATTGGAAACAAGATATACATAAAATATATCTTTAAGCTGCTGAGTTTAAGTAAATAACTATCAAACAAATGCAAAATTGTTTATTAGTAGAAGTAAGACAGAATTATTTTATTAATTATATACTTTATGAAAAATTATTATTATAAATCTAAAAAATGATATATTGTTAGATATAAACTTGATCAAATCTATCCTGAAATGATTTCTAAAGCTTTAATGAATGAAATCTTTTAGACTATTCCTAAAAAAATACAAAAATATGATAAAGCTTATCACATTACAGTAGAATTATTACAACTACCTCTTAACCCTTAAATCTCTAATAATGGACTGAAAATAAATTAAATGAATTATTTAACCCTTATAGACTAACTATTTAAAATTTACTGCTTCTTAACTTTAAATAATATATTAAGTATTTTAATTTATATAATAATTATATAACTATTGTAATTTAAAAATTACCATTTTTTTGTATATTACTATATATCAGTTTCATAAATTTTATTCTAAAAAATTTTCTTATACAAGTTTTAATAATATTATTATATTTATAAAAGTTATTCAAGTTGACTTATATTATACATATACTTATTTTTTTAAAAAAAGAGGTTATAAATTTATAATTAATATAATAAATATTGCTAGTTATATAAAATGAAATTATTCTTTAATTAAATATAATTTTACTAGAATAATTAAAGAATTTAAGAAATTTTTTATTCTTAAGTATGTTTACTTAACTAATTAAAATTAAAGTTTTAATAGTAAATAAAAGTATCAAAATTCAAAATGAT
The DNA here is from genome assembly GCA_910591825.1 of Funneliformis caledonium. Taxonomy (NCBI): domain Eukaryota; kingdom Fungi; phylum Glomeromycota; class Glomeromycetes; order Glomerales; family Glomeraceae; genus Funneliformis; species Funneliformis caledonium. The sequence continues at coordinate 2,013 of CAJVPQ010001274.1, forward strand.
ATTATCAAATTAATGAATAAATATAATATAATCATTTAGCTTATTAATTTAAAGAATTTATAAGTATTATTAAAAGATATAATAAGATTTTATAAGAGTAAGCATTTTATATTCAAAATAGTGATAACAAGTAACTCAAATAATATTAAATAATTGATCATGTATTATTTAAATATTTCAATATTAAATGATAAATAACCTAATTACTTAAAAATTATATGAGGCATGCTACAACAAAGCTAGACAAAGTGAACATTTAATTATGTGATGTAAATAAAAGGCTGATTATGATGTGGCTGTAAAATTGACTAGTGTGACTGATGACTTTTTGAAAAGTAATAATAGTGCTCATTCATAACTTATGAACTTGTTAATTTTAATGTTAATTTTATCATACCAGAATGTGATAAATATAAACCATAACATGATTAATATAGGATTATCTCTATATAAAAAATATTAATATGAAACTGATTTACATTAAATCCACCATAGAATCAAAGAATTACAGTACCATTAGAAGTATTTTAAAGAAAGATCAAAAAGAGAAAATTGCACTTTATGTTTTTAAAATTAATAATATCCAAACACTTCAGGAATATCTAGATAAAGAAAAAATAACCTATGAAATTTACCAAGAAGAACAAAAAATAATAAACAAAAAATGAGTATTAACCCCAATTTATAATAAACCAAGAAAAAAACAAAACTTGAAACGTAAGTAAATTTAACGTAAAAATTTCTCACAAGGATCAAGCAATTTATTAATAAAAGATTGTTCCTCTTATTGTTATGGTCTTGATAAAAGATACTTGAATACATTTATTAAGCTTTGGTTTGCATTTTGCTCTTTCAATACAATTACTATCAAGAGTTAAATTAATTCTTTTTATCGTAAGTGTAAATTTTATTATTTTAATTATTGAATGTGTATTCTTGAAGATATAATAATATTAAAAGCATCAGAGTAATTGCATGAGAGAAAAATACTTAGACCCAAAGCCATTTATGAGTATAATCTATTCTTTGGTTACTCTAGTGCAAATTAATTTCATTTCTCTTTACTATCACTATTATCTATTTCTTTATTTTCATTTTCATTTTCCCTATCTAAGTGATTTACATCTTTTTTCTTTTCTTTATTGATCTAATGTTGAATTGCTTCAATAGTCTTTTTCTGCAAAGTTGTTCTTCAAAGATAAAAATTTTGTATGGTGAAAACTGTGATAGCTTTTTCTTCAAGTAATTTATAAATTTTGAATGCCATTTTGTTAAATGAAAAATTAGAGTCCAATTCAGTTCTTTTATTATATAATTGTCTCAGATCATTTCACAATGTTTTGATATCTAGTGAACAAATTTTATTCGCCGATAGTTTCATTATTAATGATTTTCTGAACTTCATATTCATAATTAATATTCCCATATTGTGAAGCTGGCTATTAAAAACTATGCCATTTATCAATAGATCGAGAACAAAGCTAATAAATACTCCAAAAAAGAATTCGCTTGTAAATGTAAGCATATTTTATAGTGTTATTGGTGAAATTGACAGATTTGTTTAACAATGTATTATTTTAATGATATTATTGCATTGTGATTAATTTTTAAAGTAAGTTAACCAGTACTATTTTTATAACAAAATATTCATTTGTTCATTAGACAAATGTGAATTTCTGCACATTGACTATTATTAGTCACATTCTGCATGCAAAGGAATAATAATTACATTGTAAAAAGGTTTAGAACATTTCTAATAATATGTTATTAATTTCATATTATGTAATATATAAATAACTTGCACGTAATTCACACAAAAAAATTTACCACTCTTAATATAGCTACGCTTGAATACTATGAGTAAAAAGTGAATGAAGCAAATGACGAACTGAACAAGGCGAACGTGGCATTGAAGATATTTAACGAAAAAGAGGATAAGGGGCTGCAGCTGAAGAAATTGAGGAAACGCAGGAAAGACCTAAATGAAAAAAATAAGAAGGAAAAGGATAGGTTAGAAGGTAAAGAGGCCAGGTTAATAAAGGCTATGAAGAAGTATAGAAGCGAGTGGCTGAAGAGCAGGGAAGACCTACGACAAGTGCAGGCTCAGCCAGGTAATGACTTTGTGACTTAGGCATTAGGAATATAGAGTAATGTATACATAGGGTAGAGTATACATAATAATATTAGTTATAACATAGTTTTATGAGAAAGACATTAAAGTGTATAGTTAGAATAGACTTTTTTGATTCATGATGCTTGCATAGGGTAGAGCAGTCATAGTTTTCATACATAGAAGAGAGTAACAAGTTTACTCATGACTCACTAACTACTCCTCATTTTTTGTTATTTTGAAGGACTCCTAAATGAAGAAGAATATCTATCATCTATTTCTCCAACCATTAATTATCCTCTGAATGCTAGTATTTCGATACGTTTTATGCATAACGGAGGTCTTTGACCATCAAAAATAATTCCTTAGAATGAATTTTTTGAAGAAGTAATTCATTTTAACTTTGATCAATCAGAATGAAAATTCAGTAGGTTCCAATACGTTGAAAATTTAAGAGCTCATATCAAAAATAGTATTGAAACTACTATGGAAATTAATATTTTTCATATATTGAACTTGTCTTTATTCTTAATATTTGAGTTTTTGAAATAAAAAGATTCTGACTTTAATTCTGATGACCTGAATACTGGTCTTGAAAAATCAGATTTAAATTGCTAAAAGTATGAAGGTCCTAATGATCATATAGGAAAAAGAATCATAAACATAGAAATCAAAAAGATTGTGTTATGATATAGTTATATAAGATTAGTTTAAGTGAATTATTTACTGGTTATGTATATGGCAATTTGGTTAATACAATTAGTCAGATTTACAATTATATGATCACAGACGAATTATAATATAGCATACTTGCAACCTATGATTACTATTGTTTTTTTGTCGTTCAAGCGCTAATTTATCAATACTATTAATTTTGGAATCTCTTCTATTATAGTCAAGTCTACCAGTACTCAAAACTTATGCATACTTGGTCTGCCTAGCAACAAGTGAACCTAAATCATCTCATCCAAATGTAATTTTAGGATAAACTGGACAAGATATCAGAGTATAAGGTTTCAGAATTCAAAACTTGGGTTTTTATAATTAAAGTTTTAGTCAAAGTTTAGATCAAGATAGTAGTTATCACAACTAGCAAGGTTCTAGAAATTAGAGCTCTGAAGATCAAGATTCTATAATAGGAATAGAAGAACAGACTTATGGCTACAAGGATTTCAAGCTTAAGGGTATTCTAGGATGTGAACAAACTGGAAGGACATTTTGAGTCAGATTTCATGGAGAGCCAATTACTTTAAAGGTTATTGATCTATATAAAAAAGGTGATCTCTTACATAAAATTTGAAAAGAAATTGAAATATATAAAATCTTGTCAAAATTTAAGGAATATATATTCTCAAATTGGTATGTCACAGTTATTATGGATATGGAATGAATTATTTTATGGGTACTACTATTGTTGGTACTACTTTGAATAACCATAAGGTAAATTGTAACCAAAAGGATAGAGTTTTGGAAGCTTTAAAGGCTATTCATATTTATAATATTCTTTACAATAATATCTGATAAAAAAATATTTTGATTAACGAAAAAGGTGAAATTTATATCATTGATTTTAGGATGTCTATTGTAACTAATAATAGGAAGCTATTTTATGAAGAGGAATGTGAATTATCCAGCTTATTAGATCGCTATATGTAATAAATATTTGCTATGCAAAATTCATAAATATTATTTGTATTATTAAAAGTAATAAAGACACATTTGCTTAGAAAATGAATAAATGTATGATTGTCATGATTAGTGTGTAGAATTAAAATTATATATATAGGATTATCCATATATGGAAAATGATAACTATAATGGTTCTACCGAATATAAAAAAGCTATGCGTTTTTTAGAGATAGGTTGTAATTATGATTGCTCGAAAATGATTCTAAGAGAAAAATTTGCCAAATTATGTGAAGTATTTCAAGCTTTCTTTAGATTTGAACAAGATGTATTTTTGATGGCTTAGCTGAAAACAATGAATAGTAGAGAAATAACTGTCAGTCAACGTTTTAAAAAGAAACGCATACTAATAAGTGAACTTTTTATTATTAGAATCACAATACGCTGATTTGTCAAAAAACTTATCTCAATATGTTAGAAATTGGTCACACTTACTTTGAAAATGTCAGAAATTACCTAGCGGTAAATGGGATAATATCACGTGTTCATGGTAATATAAAACAAATACTATAATAGAAAACCAAAATAACTATTGATATAACCATTGCTACTGCCGTTAAAAATTTTTTTGAAAATTATGCTGAAATACATGGATTACTAAGTTCTGGTAAAAATCTCAATCACATTACTCAATCGCTTACACTTTTGCCAGCTGAAACGAGTTATAAATTAGTCTATCATAATTTTATTCAAGTCTTGAAAATGATAGTATATTGAAATTGTTAAAATATGATGCATTCTGCAAGTTATGGTACTAATTAACGCCTTATATTCAAATCATGAGTCTAAGAATAGATTTATATGATACATGTCAATATTTTTAGAATGGCTTACAATATAATGCTCGTAAGGAAGAAGAAGCGAAAGATTTACTAAAAAAATTCAAAGAACATCTAGTTAAAACTAAATTAGAGAGAAACTATTACAACAAAAATACAAAATTAGCAGAAAAACAAAGGAAATTGGTAAATGAGTATTTTATAATAAGAGGCAAAGCTGATTATTATAGTATTGATATGATTGCTTATTACAGTTACGATTGAGCACAAAACGTTCACATGCCTCATTCTGATCAACAGATAAGTAAGATTTATTATCTTAGTACATTTATTTAGTATACAAGATAAAGCAATACGCGAAAAATTAATTACGTTCTTGATAAAAATGAAATTATCAGTAAAGGCCTTAATGGTACGTTAAGCATGGTATTCGATGGAATTAAGAGATTGAATAAAAGTGAAAATTTTCTAAAGATTACTTATAACAATGCGAGTGGTCAAAATAAAACAATACTACCATTTGATTTTATCTGTATTTAAAATTTTGTGGTTATTATGAAAGTATTGAATTAAATTTTATGATACTGAAATATACTAAATTCAAATGTGATGGTAGTTTTGGACTGATTAAGAAACTTTACTGAAAGATGATAGTGAATTGTGTAGACCATATCATTAAGATTGTGAAAAAATCGAGTACTACGAGATTAAACAAGGCTCAATGCTATAATAACGGACAAGATTTTCAGTACTTAGATCTTAATTCTGTATTAGGAATTTTCTTTAAAAAATTGAATAGTTTACAAAAATATCAGCATTTTCTCTTTAAAGCAACTTATTCAGGAGTCGTCAAAGCTCAGCTGGTTGCTAATGGTTCATATACTGAATTTAATTTGTTAAAAACTAGAAAGGCAAGTGTTTTTAAAATTACTAAGGAAATTAAATCTTTTTCTATTTTAGTTCTAACTCCTCTTTTTTGGATTACAAAAGGCAAGAATATCTTTATTATCATATTTGCCTATTTGTTAGAGATAAATTCAAAGACATTACTTGCCTAAACCTAACCTATACTAGCAACGAATAAAATATTTAAACTAAAATTCATTAATTTCCTCATCACATTAAATTCTTTATCTAATATTCCCACTTTACAATTTTTAAAGTTTAAATAAAAGTAATATTAAAATAATTATATACTTAATTTAGCCTTATAAGTATATTAAAAATAAATAAATAAAAAATCATAGTAAATATTATAGAAAAACAACAGCAAGAAAATAAAGAATTATTAAACAAAATAGAATTATTAAAACAACAATTAGCAGATAAAAATACAGAAGTAAGTGAGCTAGAAGAAGCAGAATTTAAACAAAAAGCAACTGAAAGAATTCATCAAATATTGGTAGAGATGAGGAACAGGTTCTCTCACTGTAGCCAAAACATTGAATAAGATTTAAGAGAATTAATTAGTAAACTATTAAGAAAACAATTTATGAATATTTGTTTTCAACACAGTTTTATGCATAACTATAATTAAAAAGAAAAGGAGAATTTGGAAGAAGTTGTAGAGAGGTAATAGACTATTTTGAAAGTATTGAATTAGTTATTGACTTGTTAAAAGATTGAAAGAAATAAAATGAAAGAACTCATATTGTTTTTCGAATAAAAGAAGTAAGTGAAATCTTTGGTAAATCAGCTAAGGATATAATTCTTAAAGGTATTATTAGAGGTAAGGATGAAAGAATTAAAGAGTTAAAAGTAAAGGTAGAAGAATTAGAAGAAAAAGTAGAAGGTTTGGAAGATGATTTAGAAATGGAACGTGAAGAAGCTGAGAAAGCATTGAATGCAGCTATAAAGTGGAGAGAATACCAAATAAAAAAAGTAAGATCAATCTATGTTTTGAGAGAGAAGTGATTTTTGAAATTAAAATTTAAACAATTAGTAAACAGAGTTAAAGAAAAAAGTAAAGAGAAGTTCTAAACTTACATTATTTAAAGAAATAAATAAATTAATATGAGTTTAGAATATAGAGTTTTAGAATTAATAAAAGAGTATGAGCAAGAATGCAGTTATTGCTTTATAGACTATAGTGACTAAACCAACCTTGATTTTAGCACTAATTCTGCTATTTATCAGATGGTAGTATACACTAAGACAGAATAATACTTTGATATATCCTTTATTTATAAAGACTATAAAATTGAATATGATAATGGTACTCTTTCAAGATGTAAGGAATGTGATAGATTAATGAGAAACAAGAGTTTTTGTTATTGTCATAAAGAAAAAAAGAAGCAAATCTAATCTCTTACTGAAAGTGAATTAATTTCTTGATCTTTCAGTTCTCGTTTAGAAAAAAGAACTAGCAAACTAGAAAAAGAGTTAATGACTACTAAAAAGGAATTAAACATTGAAAGAGAAGAAGTTGCTAAATTTCATGAAAAGTCAAAGGAATAAGGTGATAAGAAAATAATAAGAATTAAAAAATTAGAAGCTGAAGTCACTAAGTTAAAAGAAGAAAACTAGCACTTAAAAGAGTAACAGAATGGTTAAATTACTCAAATTGAAGTTAAAGAAATTAAGAAATGGTCTTGATTGAAATTAAGGAAGTAATTTAAATTTCATAGGTTATTTTTTTTTTATCTAGATATTCCTGAAGTGTTTGGGTATCATTGATTTTAAAACATAAGGCGCAATTTTCTCTCCTTGAGCTTTCTTTAAAATGCTTCTAATGGTGCTGTAATTTTTTAGTTCCATGATGGATTTAATGTAAATCAGTTTTATATTAATATATTTTATATAGAGATAATCCTATATTAATCATGTTATAGTTTATATTTATCACATTCTAGTATGATAAAGTGAACATTAAAATTAACAAGTTTATAAGTCATGAATGAGCACCATTATTACTTTTCAAAAAGTCACACTAATCAATTTTATAGTTACATCATAATCAGCCTTTCATTTACATCACATAATCAAATATTCATCTTGTCTGATTTTGTTACAGCATGCCATATTATGTAATTTAATAATACTAGTCAAAATAATTAATATAATTTAATGTTTTAAATATTTTATAAATATTTTAAATAATATAAATTTATAATTTAGATTAGCATATAAAATTTAATCTATATTATATTTAAATAACCAAATAATAAATAATTTCAAATGATCAAATCATATTTAGAGATCATTTAAAATAATCAAATAATTTATTAATTATTATTACTGATTTAAAATGCTAATAAAATAAGATTATTTCTATCAAATCATTATTAAAATTAAGTAAGTAGACCTTCTAATTTTTGTAAATCTTAATATTCTAATTTAATACTTAAATATTTCTTTTATTAAAATATAAAAATAAATATATTTATTAAATTAATGATAGTTTTATAAATATAATGATAAATAACTATCTTGTTATATTCTTATTTAAATCAAATAAATTAAAAAGTAAAAGAAAATATATAATTAATTTATATTTTTATCAATATAATAGATAAATATTTATGCAATTATTTACTCAGATTTGATAAACTAATTTCTTAAATTGTAAAAATTCACAAATAAATTTACTTGCTTATTTTTTTATCTATGAGTATAATATAAGTATATTATAAATATATAGGACTTTTGCAATAGAAAGAGAAAAAAAACTACTAGAAAAATCAATTTTATTTTTTTATTTTTATATACTAACTATAATTTTTAGATTAAAATATATTTAAATTAGCATTAATTCAATTTTATTTTTTCTAGCTATTTTTTCTTTTTTATTATAAAGGTCTTATATTATTAATATAAAATAAAATAATTAAATTTTATTTATAATTTTATTATTTTTTAAATATTTAGAATAACAAAAGAATAATTAAAAAAAAATAATTAATTAATCTTAAACTTTTAAATATTTATTAAAATTTTTCTAGAAAATTTACATAATTTATTAAATAAAATAATTAAATAAAACTTAAAATAAATTAAAATAAAAATATTCCTTAGATTATAGAGATTTATAGGTAAATTGCTTACTTATTTACTATAAATTTTCTTCTGATTTATTTATTTATTATTGATCTTTGACAATCTTTTTAATATTTATTTTTGATAATATTAATTATAATAAAATATTATAAAACTTATCATGAAGAATAACTTTAATTATTATACTTTTTATAATTTACTAAAAAATTATTATAATAAATTTTTTAAAACTTAAATTTAAAAATTAAATTATTTAAAAATATCTTATAAACTTAAAATTTCTTCTATTAAAATTAATAAAATATATATTAAACTATATTTTTATATAATTATTATATTACTAAAATTAATATTTAATATATATTAAACTATATTTTTTATATAATTATTATATTACTAAAATTAATATTTAATATTTTATTAAAAAAAATTAATATATTTTTTTAAGTTTATAAGCAAATTTGCCTACTAGACAATCTAAAAAATAATAATCTACTAATTATATCAGAAAATATAATATTATTTTTTTATTTAAAGATCTGTGAAATAATTAGATTAATCCATTTTTTTAGGATAATTTTTTTAGTATCAAATATAATAATAATAGGTTTAAATATAATTTTTGATTTTAAATGTTTTAGATAAGTTTTAAATATAAAAATATGTATTTATAAACTGTCTAAAGTTTTCTAAAATTATCTAATTATTTAATACTATATTATAGTATTTAAAAGATTCCAAAGTAATGTAACAAAATAAATCAAATAACTAATAATATAAAGGTTATAAGAAAATAATCAAAAATATTTAAAAAGAAAAAAAATGATATAATAAATCATATTTATATAGCATAATTAAACTATATAAACAACTAAGTTATATTATCATTAAAGTATTAATAAAGAGAAAATAACTAAAATAGCATTTAAAATAACAAAAAATAACTAATAAATTAAGTTATATTATCATAACTAAATCATATTGCAAATTTAATTATATTGTTAACCCTTCATAATTTGATAATAACTTTATAATTTAAGAATCATTATGTAATTTAATTTAAGCTTATAATATAATCAATTATATTAAACTGATATAAACGGTTATCAAATTTATTAAACAATCTAATATTTTAAATAATTTAAAATCTTTTATTATTTAGTATATTGATATATATTTAAAAATCATTTATATGTTAACAAATTTATATATTATTAAATAATATTTTTTAGATATTTATTATTTCTTAAAAATTTAATCTAAATTATATATAATAAATATATACTATATATTTAATTGATGATCAGTTATATATTTATAAATGCAATCCAAATAAAAATGTAGAAAGTAAATGTCATAATTGAAAATAAAAAATATTATTAATTATATATACTTTTGACTATTTTACATTTGCAAAATATTAAAATAGTTAAGGCTGCATGTGTATTATATTAACATAAAAATTCAAATTAAAATGTAAGAAGCGCCATCTTAAATGATTATCACAATTTTCGGATTTCCAACTAAAAAATCAGGTATTTAAGAATTACCAAATTGGTTATTGTGTAATTATCGGAATTTTTGACTATAAAAAAGAAGCTTTGACCTCTTTTTCCCAATTAAGAAATACGGAAAGTTGATCTTTGTTGTAGATTTTTCTTTGTAAATTTATTTTTGACAAATTTTTCATTTATTGAATGTTAAGCAGGACTTACTGTTTTAGGTTAACTTATTTTCGATGTTGACAAAATGTCATTATTTATAATGGAAATATAACAAATAAAAAATATTTTTTCCTATAATGAAAAAACATTTAAACGAGAATAATATTGGTTCCAGATTTCGCAATTTAAAAGCGCAGTAAATTAAACCTATATATTTGTAACGTATCACATAATCATGTATTTTGTCTTTGTCATTAATTATTGTTAAATAAATTACTTTTTTATAATCACGCATTATAATACTGATAATTATTGTCACTGTATCAGACTTAACTTGAAAAATTAAAAAAGTTAGCAAAAAAAAAAAAAATTTAAAAAATGATTTCAATTGTAACAAATATGTAATCATTTAAAGCTTTTTTAGAAATATGTGCAAATGTAGTAATAATGTCTATTGTTTATTTTTATTATAGTATATAATGTAATTTTTCGTTTCGTTGTTGTCAATATATAAATAATAAATGGTTTTATAGTAGAGTATGATTTTAGGTAATTTAGGTAATAATTAACGGTCCATACGTTTTTTTCTTAATTGTTTTTTAATAAAACAAGAAAATTACCGGTTGTGTAAGCAGGTGGTCGAGTTATTTGTATCAAAATTGTTTCATCGATGTTATTTTATCATGCGATAAAAGAAACTTATAATAGGAAAAAGATATCTTTTATGTCTTAAATGCAAAAAAGAAAAAAAAAAAAAAAATCCTTTTGTATTCGTTAATCGTTACTAAAATTTATCCAACATAACATAACATTATATAATCAACAAACCTAAATTTAATGTAGGCAATCCGAGAAATCAAAACGAACATTTTTGGGAAGTGATTTGCAATTAAGGTAGGTATTAAATGGTTAAACCTTATTGACTTATTGAGGATAACAAAGTTCCAGTATTGAGTACAATATAAATTAAAATTTTTTTTTATTTGGTATATAATTACTTGAGGAAGTTCAATTTTTTTTTTGGCGGTATTAATTTTTTTTTTTTTTTTACATATAAAAAAGTAAAATTAAAAAAAAAAATAAATAAATAAAATAAGTCCGTTTCTTTTCAAAAGAAAATAAATAAAATAAAATTCCTTTCATCCCTCAGAAATTACTTTTCAAAAGTAATATGTCTTATAAAACTTTAAAAAATAATTTATGCCATAAACCATTTCCTAATATAAACAATAATTTATCTCAAACTAGTATATATAATCCCAGCACTACTTCAAACAGTAAATCTTTGCCATCAGAATGTTTACAACATATCTTCTTACATTTATCGTATTCAAAATCGACGCTTCATTCATGTTTATTAGTTAACAGATTATGGTGTGTTAACGTTGTAAAAGTCCTGTGGTCGCAACCATTTCATTTATTAAATATTTGCGCTTCTTCATCCGGCCAATGTAGTAGAACGCCAAAGGATACTTACCTTCAATGTGCTGCATTAATCAATATTTATTTATCATTCCTTGATCGAGAAGAAAAAATTAATCTCTTGAACAATAGAATCATATTAAATAATAACAGCAATTCAAGTAAAGCGAAAGATAAGGATAACTTAAATTCATATAATGAAGAACCAACGTTTAACTATATTGGATATTTGAGATATCTGGACTTGGAAGAATTATTTATAACAGTAGGAGCGTGGAAGCAATATACCATCTTTAATAGTAATAATAATTCATCTTCAAATTATTCTAATGGTAAATTGATTCAGAAAAGTTCATTCAAGAGAACCTTGAAAAAAGCGGTAAACACCCTTACAAAAAAATCCTCTTCAATGTTGAAAAGGAAATCATCATTTGGCAACTTTTCATCTTTATCGTCATCATCATCATCGTATACTTCCCCTTCATCATATGGTAGTACTGGTAGATTTAGTGTTGATGGATTTCCCGTTGCCGTTGATAGGGTGGTATCATATTCTTTGGCTAAATTAATCATGAATAAATGCAACAAATTAAAGGTACTTTCGATCGATACTAGAATTGATGATTATCATTGTTATTGTTTGGTACCAATTAATGAAACCGCTACAACGACCATTACCACAACGAATCGTGCCGGTATCACCACGAATAATTCAAATATCTTGAGGCAAAATGTACCTGAAGAACATTTATTAATCGCCACGTATCCTGGTTCCAATAAATGTTTACCTCCCCTAACAGAATTCATATGTACGACGAGAGGAACGAAGTGGAGGTTGTTTCATGCTTTGGCTGGAATTTGTAAACAATTAAAACGAATTGTTGTAGATATGGGTGGTTATACTAATTGGTTAAATAATAATGATGATAACTCTCAAACGGTAACACCATCATCTATTAATCAACAACAACCGAATTCCCTACCGGCTTCATTATTGTCCCTACTTCCTTATACCGAACCACAAATGCAAGAATTAGAATGGGAAGCAAAAAATTTGGCCACGCTTCTTCAATCACAAGTCTCTTTAGAATCATTTACACTATTACGTGGTGAGATTGGTTTGCTCACCATATTAGGTGCTTTGAAATCTCAAGTCAATTCTTTAAAACATTTGGAATTTGTTCAATTAAACACAAAATACGCTCAATGGGGAGCTTTTTATAATATTTTAGATTATGTTGAATTAAAAGAGCTGGTATTTAGGGAATGTGAATTAAGTGATGAACTAATGAAACCATTAACGACAACCACTTCTAAAAAGGGTGCTTTTCAAAGGATTGAAGTATTAGATTTTGAAAAATCAATCGCTTCAAAGGATATTATCGGTAAATTGATTAAAATGACTGGGTCTACTTTAAAAAGGATATTCCTTGGTGATCACTATGTGAGCGTATCTCCTGAAGTTATTTCATTGATTGAAATCACTGGACAGTATTGTCCGAATTTAACTCATTTTACTACTTTTGTTGATATTAAAGATATTCCACGCTTACTCACTTTATTCACTTTGTGTCCTTTGTTGCAATCAATTGAATTGTCAAGAAAAATTATCTCTCAAGATCAAGATGAATCATTAGAGGACGCTTTTAATAATACTGCTGATGTTACTTATTTATTGGAACAAATGGCTTCTCAAAATCTACTATATAATTTAAAACGATTAGTCATACGCGTTCCTTGGTCTTTTACTCCCGTTTCTTTAGAAAGTTATTTATGTAATGTTAGGCCTCCTTTAAAATGTTTAGAGATTAGTCAATCTTATTCTTTTGATAACGAACATTTAAAAGTTTTGGTTAAATATGCTAAAGAAAAGCAACAATTGAAAAAAATTTTTATTGAAACTCTTCATGAATTAGATTATGATTGGAATGATAACTCTTTGCCCATTTTCGAAGTTTTTGAGTATCATAGAATACGAAGTAGATCTCACGATTATTTTGTAGATTAATCAGTAAATTAATTTAGTAATTTTTATTATAGAAAATCGTTGTATAGTGTACACATTTGTAATTATCTTTTTTTAATGTTGTAATAATATACTTTATAAAAAAATTAATTAAAAAAAATAATAAATAAATAATTAACTCCCTTTTTTTAACAAAATTATTTTATTTTTTTTTTTTTCTCTAAAAAAAATTTCTCGTATCACGAGGAATTTCCGATGTATAAATAATTGTTCATGTTGTGTTAAATCAAGTGAACAATTATTTAGTATAAAGATACTAAAAAAGAGTTGAATGACCATTTTATTACGTTTTAACTAATGCACATACGCGCGCGCGCAATGATTTATTTTATGGTAAAAAACTTACGAAATAAGAAAATTTCATGTAGGCACCACATAAAAAAAAAACTTTTATTTTTCCTCGAAATTTTTTACAATGCAATGCAACAGCATTTTTAAAAAAATTCTTGGTTTCTTTACTTGGTGTAATGAACAAGCATGTGATGCGCTCAAGTGCTTTTTATCATATTACATACATCAAAAAATATTTATTGACTATAACTACGCTTAGAGGGATCAATATGCACTCCGTATATAATAATATGTAAGAAATAATAATAAGTACAGCGATTGAGCGATGAAAAAACATTAAAGTTTAACCAATATGAATGTTGCAAAAATTTAAATGGTGATAAATAGAATTTACAATGCGTCGTTTATTTAATTATTTATATTTTTTTTTTTATGAATAAGAAAAAAAATTTGTTTATTAAAATTATTTTGTAAGAATGGAAATAGACAGTTTCTCTGAATGGGTTATAAGTCGACATTAGACTGTGAAATAACAAATAATGTATATCTGAAGCTTTTAACTGAGATAATTTTGTAGTATATTAAAATTTAAAATTTCAAACATAATTAATTATTAAAATCTAAAAATTTAAAATATTTCTCAAAATAATAATTTTAATAATATAATATAATTTTATTATATATTCTATAAATATTTTGTTAATTAAAAAGTTTTATAAAATAGTTTGATATTAAATTCAAGCTTTAAAAATTTATTATAGTAAATTTTTTTAATATTTCTATGTTTAAGTATTAATAAAAAGAGAAAATTTATATATCTTATATGCAATATCATTACTTGCTATTTATCACAATATGTAATGCCCTGTGATATATATTTTTGATGTTCTAGAGATTTGTTGTCCCAGTTATATGTCCCAACCTGTTTCACACTATATCCTATCTGTCCCATCTATGTCCTATCAGCGTCTCATCAGTGTCTCATCAATGTCCCATAACAATACTGGTCATGCCTCTCTGCTCTTTATTTTTATTTATTTTGAGAACTTAGAAATTTTTCATATGTGAAATCCTATTTGTCACCTCAATTAGTATTATATTGTTAGAATTAGATTAGAATTAAGATAAGAGTTATATAAAAGTGATGTATAAAGAATATCATTCCTTATAATAAATAAATTTACTTTAATAAAAATTATAAAATTTTCAAAATTATGATAAAATTTTTAATATAAAAAATTTTTAGTTTATTAATAATTTATTATGTAATTAAAAATAAAAAATTATTATAATATAATATATTTTTATGAATTTTATCATTTTTCACATATGTGATATGATACTAGTCCCTTATATTCATGTAATTTATATGAAATACACATGATATTTATATATATGCAACATTTGTATATGTGATACACATAACGTTTATATATGTGATACATATATTACATATATATTACACGTGTTATTTATATATGTGATTCACGTGACGCTATCTATTTAACTTTTTTTTCACTTTTTTTTGCTGTGCTTTTGACCTTAATGCACACTAACCTAAAATCCTTACATTCATTTTTTTATTTCAGCATTGTTAATTGTAGGTTATTTGGTACTATCATCTTTTTATTATTGTAATTTCACTTTTATAGCTATTAACTGTATCTGTTCATTATCTCAAATTTATGAATTTATGCCTTTCTTTACTTTCAATATGTTGCTAGTTGTTAGTTTACACTTTAATTATTGTTG
This sequence comes from Funneliformis caledonium, assembly GCA_910591825.1. Classification (NCBI taxonomy): domain Eukaryota; kingdom Fungi; phylum Glomeromycota; class Glomeromycetes; order Glomerales; family Glomeraceae; genus Funneliformis; species Funneliformis caledonium. Next base: position 17,739 of record CAJVPQ010001274.1, read on the forward strand.
ACTTTACTACCTCATTTATATTTTGATATTGAACTTTTCTCTATTTTTTATTTATGTTGCTGGTTGTTAATTTATTATTAATTATCTATTACCTTCAATTTATGTTTATTAGTTATTGGTTGTTAGTTGTTATCTTCAATTTGTATATATTGCTAGCTTCCTTTATTATTGTGGATTATTTGCTACTTCCAATTTGTATTTATTATTGGTTATTAGTTTTCACCTTTATTATCATTTACTGTACACTAGCTAGAGCTCCGAATCAGGTCAAATCAACCTGTTTACCTGACCTGAATTGACCTGAAAATTCAGGTCAGGTCAATAGATTTTCAGGTTGATATCAGGTCAGGTCAACAGGTCGAACCGACCTGACTGACCTGATAAAAATTCACGTCAACCAATCATTCTTCTTGAATAATTTATTATCGTTAAATTAGAAATAACAAAGTTGATTAAATAAATTAATAATTGTTTATTATATTATTATTTATATTAAATATTTTTTTTTTTATTTTTAAAGTGCGATAGTTCCACATAATCTTTATTATGATGAGAGTATGATATAAAATAAAATACAAATCAAGAAGAAGAAGTGAAAATCTCGTACATCAATCCTTTAATAATTTGGCCATACAATACCCAGAGGTCTAAAGACGATTGGCTCTCAGCCCTGCTTAGCACTCTCAACAAACTGAACATTAATCTTAGCGTTCCATTAAAATTTACTAATCTGATATCTGGTGGCACCACCCCGATTTCAGATCTCATATCGTCTATCTATAGGAATCACGTCTTGGATCTCAGAAAATGCTCAGTCCTCTATGCTGAACAACTAGTTAATTGTGTTGGTAATTACATGTTTTCCTACAAAGACCTTATCCACATTACGTACCAACAAACGAGATTTGTCAGAACTCCCAAATGGTTTACCATCATGGAACAGTACTTACAACCATCATCAGACAGATTTATCACCAGATCTTTCCCGCACAATTTAATGTATGTTACATACTAAAGCAACAACATCTTACTCCTGGTTATAGGTCATATGCAGTGGGTTGGATATTCAATCTCAACAATTTTATTATTGGACGCATCATCCATGCTGACCAAGATTCTTTGTATTTCAGACATTACAATTTCGAAAGAACAACTGATCATAGTACTAAATTGATCCTATGTCTTCGATGTTCCCTGCACAATCATGATGTACCTCCAACAAACAGTTCATACTGCTGTGTCAGTATTCCTCGTGCATACTGTGCAGCCTTTCACAATATTTATTATGACAATTCTAGTTCTACAACGCTTTCCGTTGGTGCTCTCAATAAATTGGCTTTAACTTATGCAATCGCGTCCCATCAGCCCTATATTTTAAACGTACCGCCCTCTGTTCCTCCTCCTGCACATAATTCTTGTATAGATAGATTTATCCCTTCTCCCTTCAAAGATGAACTACTAAC
>CAJVPQ010001275.1:0-19196 GCA_910591825.1 Funneliformis caledonium
GAACAAAATCCAAATATTTTAGCTATAGTAACTTTCACTTCTTTGACTTTTCTCTAAACTTTTATCTTTAATTTCCTTCTTCCCTTCATTTCTTTTTCTTTAATATTGTTAAAAAGTTCAGTATCATTAGAAAGATTATTTACTAAAAATTCTGGATTGTAATTTTTACGAGTTTCAAATAATCTGTTGATTCTTTCAAACTATTTCTACCTAGCTTGTGTTGCTTCTCCTGTTTGATTTTTTTTTCTTTAATTTCATTATACTTAGTTATAAAACAAAATAATTTATTTTTGATTTGTTCCTATGGTTTACCTGAAAAAAGTTGAATAGAAACTTTTTTAACAAAGTTTTATTTTTTTTGTAACTAGTAAAATTTTTCTTAAAAAAAGTTAATAATAATATTATATTTTCATCCCTTCATTCTATATCATCTTCAATAGCAGTTTAAAAAAAGTATTTTTTCTTTTGAAAAACTTTTCATCTTTTTTATTTTATTTGGTAGATACTACAGATACTAAAATAAGTTCAACTAGTTGTGTTATTTTTCCTTGATTAGATAAAGGCAGTTATGAAGAGAAACATATAAATCAGGAACCAAAGAAATAGGAGTCAAAGAAAAAATCAATGTAGGTATCAAAGAAGTAGTAGAAGCAGACACCAAAGGAGAAGTAGGAGCAGGCATCAAAGTAGGTACAAAAGCAAGGGTCAAAGAAGTGAAAGTTACTATAGCTAAAATATTTGGATTTTGTTCAAAAACTTCTTGTAATTGTGGAAGTTTTGGAGCAATTGAACAGTAAGTAGTAGATTTTGAGTTAGACATTTTTGAAATTTTACAAAGATCAATCAAGATGAACTATAAATTTATTTTTCACCTTGATCGATATCTTAATCGCATTAGTAACCAATCATTTGAAGTTTAAATTTGTGATCAATCTGATATGATCTAGAATTGAACAGGGCTATTATCTTTTAATAGGTCAGCAAAAGGATAATATTGATAAGATTTAACTAAAGCAGAGGTTTAAATAGTAACTATTATAAAGATTTTTTAATTATCAGGTTATTCGAAATAGAGGTTCTAAGTTTAGTAAATAGATCAGTTGTTTCCTTAGAATATTGGGTTGCTTTGAATTGTAAATGATATTAAGATCAAAAAAGTCGTCAAAGTTTTCTGTATATTCAAAATCTTCTTCAATGGGATAGCAAATTAGACAAGATATATTAGGTATAAGTTCTAAGTTTAACGGTTCTCTTATAGTAATCAGATGGTATAGACTATTATGTGTTTGATTTTTATCTACAAAATTTATATACTTTCTTATATTTAAAGAATCACCACTTTTATTACTGTAGAATTCTTCAACTTGGGTTGATTATGTTATCAAGTCTCTATTTGAGATTACTAACTGTAGTTTACTACAGTTAAGATATTAGAATCTGTTTAACTTTTAACTATACTAAATCTACGTATTTAAACTTAAACAAATCTATTAAGTATAAAGACTTGAAAGACAAGATTACAAATAATTTAATTAAAAAATTCAGATGATAAACTCAATTACAAATAATATGTAAGGATCACGTCAGATTATATGAAACATAAAGAGGTGGAAAAATATAAGTTTTAATTAATTTCTTTTTTAATATTAAAACTTGTATTCATAAGAAAGTTTTCAAATCTACAAAAGAGTTACTTCGATTTACAAAAGAGTTAATTTACAATATTACAAAATTTCTTTTGTTATAGTTAACTATTTACTATGCTATAAATTAACTAATTTGGTAAATAAAATATAAGTAAAATAAGTATACTAAAAATAATAAAAATATATAAAATAATAAAAAATAGAATATTAAAACTAAGTATAACATTAAATATTTTTAGACTTCATTTAATTTGTAAAATTAGATTTATTATCAGTATTTAGAAGATTTGCAAAATTTTGTAGATTTTCTATATTTTCAGAATTCGCAGAATTTTTAGTATTTTCAAAATTTTGGATTAGGAAATCATTATACTGTATTATTCACGTAATTTTATTATAATTAGTCAATTGTTCTGTTGATAATATAAATTATAATCTATTATTGCTTTCTAATTTTATTATATTAATAATCAATTATACAAGATATTATTACAAATAATATCATTTTAATCTTGAATTTTTTTTAAATAATTTAATTTATACTTTAAGTTAATATTATTTTTTCTTAAAATAGATAATTATAAATAACTTTTAAAAAATCACATAAAAAAATTATAAAATCTTTTAGATTAGAAATTTAAAAATAATTATTATAAAATTTAAGAATTATAATATCATCAAAATATTTTGAAAAATAAATAAAGTAAAAAGTTTATTCTTTATATTTAAAATAATAATACTTAACATTAATATTTAAAGTTTATTTTTTTAAAAAAAAATTATTTTTATAGAATTTATTAAAAAGAAAAAAATATTAGTTATTTTAAAAAAAAGTAAATAAAAATATATTATATTATTAAATAAAAAGCTAAAATTTTTAAAAGAAAATTAAAATAATAATTTTTTGTAATTATATATTTTATTATTATTTTTTAAATCTTTTTAATATAATTTAAAATTTGTAAATTGTTAAAAAAAATTCTTAAATTTTTTAATTAACCTCTAGTTAAGATTAATTATTTATCATAATAATTTAAAATCTAAAATTAAAAGTTATATTTATTATTTATAATAAAATAGATTACTATTAAATTTTTTTTTATTCTTTAAAATATTATTTTTATAACTTTAATAAAATCTTTATCTTTAAGTCAAAAATAATATAAATTTTATTTTATTTATAAATATTAAAAATATTAGAATATTTACTAATTACAAAATAATTATTATTAATATATATATTAAAATTTCTATATATTTATTTTTTAATTTTTATTTAATTTATTAATTTATTAAATATTATTTATTATTTTTAAAATTAATTTTAGTTTTATAAATAAAAAAAATTAAATGTATTATTTATTATTTTACTAAGTAAAATAAAAATCAAATTTACATTATATTATTTTTTTTTAATTATTTATTCTCAAAATAATTTAATCAATCATTATTAGAAACCTACTATAAAATTAAAAATTAAAATAATAGTAAGATTAATTAATTAATAATCATATCAGTTATTTTTACAAAAAAATTTTTGGTAATTTTAAGCATATTAAATATATTTAATTATAAATTTATATTCTCTTAATACATTGATTATAAAAGTAATAAAAGTTTTTCAAGCAATTCATTAATAGTTTTTTCTTATTACTTCAAATATAAAATTACTTTATTATAAGCTTTAATAACTTTCTTATAAGTTATTATTAGTGATAAAGAATCTTCCTCTCTTTCATTTTCTTGATTAGGTAAAATTGCTTTTTAAAATTTCTTTATCAGATATTATTTCTTTTGTAGTTTCAGACTTATTATACTTAACAAATTTTTTGGTAGAAAAAGAATTGTTAAAATCTAGTTTATTAATTAATACTTAAATTTCTTTATTTTCTTTAACAGTTTAAGTTCAAGTAATATATTGATACCAGTTTTATCTTCATTTTCATAAATATCATTAGATAAAATATCTGTTTTTATCTAATAATTTTTAATAAATTTATTTGTAACATTATCTTATACTTATAAAATGTATTTTATGCATTTTTTAATATTGATTTCAAAGGATTTAATATTGTATTTATTAAATTTATCAAAAATTTTGATCTAATTAAAACTCTATATAAGCCAACTTGACTTAGTTTAAGCTAAGTCACATTTTTTCTGATTTAGCACAGTTCAGTTTGAGAGATTAAATGGCAAATTAAGCCAAACTAAGCTAGCTTGTTTGGCTTACATTTAATATATCAAAATAAAATTTCATCAAGAAAAATATTTTCGAAATGACTCCTTTCAAGAAAAACATTTCTGGAATGATTTTTTATAAGAGAAACATTTTCAGAATGATTTCTTTTAAGAGAAATATCTCTAAACAATTCTTTTTAAGAGAAATGTTTTCAGGATAATTCTTATTGAAAGAAACATTTCCAGAATGATTCCTACGAGAAAAATATTTTCAGATGCTTCTTTTTGAGAGAAATAATTTTAGAATGATTTTCATAAAGGATTTTACTTCTGAAGCAATTTTCTTGAAGGAATTCATTTATAGAATATTTTTCTTGAAAGATTTCATTTTTGAAACGTTTTTCTTGAAGAATTTTATTTTCAGAACATTTTCTTTGAAGATTTCATTTCCAAAATGATTTTCTTGAAGAATTTCATTTTCAGAATAATTTTCTTGAAGAATTTTATTTTCAGAACAATTTCATTGAAGAATTTCATTTTCAGAATATTTTTCTTTGAAGAATTTTGTTTTTAGAATGATTTCATTTTCAGAATATTTTTCTTAAAGGATTTTATTTTCAAAATGTTTTTCTTGAAGGATTTCATTTTCAGAATAATTTCTTCGAAGAATTTTTATTTTCAGAATGATTTTCTTGAAGAATTTTATTTTCAGAAGGATTTTCTTAAAGGGAATCATCTTTGTGGCTTTTTCTTTGAATGAATCATATCTGAAATTAAAATCCTTTATAGAAATTACTCTGAAAGCAAAATTATTTAAGAAAATTATTTTAGAAGTGAATTTCTTTAAAGAAATTCAGTTCTAGATGCATTTTTTTTTAAGAAAATGCTATCAGATGCATTTTTCTTCAAAGAAAATATCATTAAGTTCATTTTTCTTCAAAGTAAATGTTATTAGATTTGTTTTTCTTTAAAGAAAATGTTATCAGAACTATTTTTTTAAGTAAATGTTATAGGAGTATCTTTTCTTTAAAGAAAAACCTCTTTTGAATTTATTTACTTCAAAAAAAAAAATGCAAACCAACAAGCTGAACTATAGTATAAACTAAGTCATAGCATAAGTATTTTACTTTTAGGTTTTATTTTATAATAGATTTCTTTAAGATTGTCTGACAACTCTTCTAGTTTACCAATAATATCAGTATTATTAATGTCAAGTCTTTCTTATTTGGTTTGCAGCTCATTTTATAGTAGCTCAAACTAAACTTAGATAAGCTAACTCGTTTGACTTACAAGCAGCTCAGCTTATTGCAGAGTTTTAGATTTGATTTTATAAATATAGCTTTCAATATTATGTCTAAAATAAATTAAATTAGAAATAAATATAAATAAAGTATAAAATATAATAATATCAATTATATTTTATTAAATTTAATATTATTTTAGTTTATTAATTTAACTAAAAATTATTAAATCAATTACTCATTTTAAAATTATTTATGATACTTTGATCATAAGGTTGAAGGTGTATAGTAGTGTTTGGGAGGAGGTATTAAATAGCAATATTAGTTAAGCAGATAATTTTATAAAGAGTATATATTAGATAAAGATGATGTTGCAATATTGTGATACTTATTTGTCACCTGTTACAACTTAAATTTTAATAATGTTGCAATTTATTGCAATATTGTAATGCTTATTTATTACCTGTTACAACTAATTGAGACATTATTTTTAATATCAAAGTATTGTTCACAAGAAAAAGAATGTTTCAGTTTTATCTTTTCATTTTTGTATCAAGTTTTTTATGTACTAGTTTCAAATTAAAATCTGTATCTAACTTTTTAGTTCTAGTATTTGACCTTTTATCAATGTTTTAATAATTCTAAAATTTTTATACTTGTATATGAACAAAAATGTTAGCTTTTTACTTTTTGTTATGTTGTATGTAAGTAGAATCATTACACAATCCTTTAATTATTTCATTTCTAATATTTGTTTATTAGATATCATTTGACATAGTTTCATATTTCAAAACTAAAACAATTCTTTTTTATTATAATTGAATATGTTTTTAGGACTATAATATTTTAATATTTATTAGAGATTCTTTTTTATTATTTTGAGATTTTTGAGTGGTGTACTTGTGATTTCTCTATGTATATGATACTATTTAAAGTTGTGTCATTTTTTTAAAATTGTCTACTTAATCACTAAACCCTTTAAACTTATCCTTTTTTAATGAAAAAGTAAAATTCAAGGCTTTAGTTAAAAGAATATTATCAGTAATAATAAGATCAGTTTTAAATACGTTATCTACCAAATTGCTAATATTTCTTTAATAAGAGAAAATGAAGTTTTCTTATTATGTTTCAAATTAACTTAGTATGAATTAGTATCTATAAAAAACTAATGGTCTTTTTTCTTTAAAATATTATTTACCATACCTTCATTAATATTATATTTATTAATTAAGTTTTTTTGTTTTAAAAAAGATGATGATATTTTTTTAAACAAAATTCTTTTTTTGTATAACTATAAGAGATTTTCATTTTTTTTTAAAGATTCATCTTGTTTATTAGTAAATTCATTATTTATTTGAGTTTACTTTTAGTATTATGTAAAGAAAAAAATATGTAAAAAATAAAATATGTAAAAATAATCATAAAATATAAAATACAATATATAATATAAATATTTATTCATTATTAATTTTATTAAAAAAAACTAAGTATAGAGAATTATAAAATTTTATATATGTAAATCTAGTAATATTCATTTTAAGTAAAACTTTATTATATTAAAAAAACTTCGTTATAGAACAATTTGTTATAAAAAGAATTATTTTATATATAAATTTTTTCTAACTTTAATTTGTTAAACATAGTATGAATTTTTAATTAACAAATTCAGTATAGTAAGGTTTGTTTATATTTAAAAATTTATCTAACACTGAAAATCTATTATATTGTCAAATTTGTAATATTAAAATTTACTATTAAAAAAGTTGACTGTATATTTTTATTTTATTTATTATTTTTATATTATTTAGATAATAGTGATATTATAATGATAAATATTTAAGATAATTTGAAAAATTTAAAAATGAAACTTAATTATATTTTATTATTTATTATTATTTTATTATCTTTTTACATTATTCTATTTTACTTATATTTTTTAATAGAAAATTAATCAGTAGGTTTTATAATATTTTTATTATGTTTTTGTGAATTTTATATTAAATTTTATTATTAATAAAAATTTTAATATTTAATAAATTTAATTAAATAAAAATGTATTAATTTTATATATTTATTAATACTAAATTAATGCAATCTTATAATTGTTTAAATTCTGAATTGATATCAAATTATTTGTTTAATTAGAATTAATTAATGATATTTTAGATTGATTTATGATTAAATTAAATTCTAAATTAATGTTAAATTGAGATTAATTTTAAGCTAATTTATAATCAAGATAAATATCACAATTAAAAATATTACAATTAAGTTGTAACTTATGATATTATTAAATTTTCTTATAGCGTAATTAAGTTGCAACTCAATTAAAATTTGAAAATAATTATGGGAACTATCTTTATTTAAGTTTTAAATTAATACTAAATTATTTTACTAATTGAAAGCGATCTGTTATAATTGAAACAATTAGAAAATATAACTAATCAGCTACAAATAATATCAAAATTAACCTAAATTTAACTATATGATTTTAGCTGATTTGGATTATTTTGATTAGTGATAATTATATAATATAAAATATGAAATGAAGATTAAAGAGTATAAAGTTTTAGCATCATAAGTACTATTTTTTCATAAAATAATTATAATTGTATGACGTTATGCAAAAGTAATATAAGCTATATTGAATTAAAAATGAAATTATATAAATTATATAAAATATAAAATAAATAATGATCAACATTATATAAATGTAGTTATTGCATAATTATATAAAATTATTTGCTAATTACATATACTACAAGGATTATTAAAATTTATTTATACTAAATTTTTATTTCAAAAACTTTATCATATACTATATTATATATATTTAAAAATTATAATTTTTTACTTTTATATTACTAGAAATTAACTAGTAAATTAAGTAAATAATATATAAAAGTTATTTAATATAAGACATTAATTATAAATCTTTTTTTATTTTATGAAATATTAGCTATTATAAAATAATGATAAGCTTTTACTATAATAAAAATTCCATTATTTATTTTTAAATATAGGCAACTAAGTAATTTTGATTACTAGTATAATTTTGAATATAAAGTTGAAGTTACACTTAAGAAGGTTGTAACCTTAATTGTTGATCTTTCAAAAAAAAATATATATATATATATTTTTAAAGTCCCGATCTTTTCTTTTTTGAGTTTTGTACATTAGAACACAAAGTTGCCAATTCAGAGTCTGTTTTCTTCTAACAAGAATTAATTGACGCGAAAGTTACACGAACATTGTGATATCACGTGTTTAGAAATTGAAGTTAAATCTACCGTATATCGGTATTCCGGAATACGAAACAGCTTTTATTGAACTGTCCTCCGGATAAATCGAAATCCAAACTTTACAAGTCACCACGCACCGAATCTTTTCTTCTTTTTGTCTACCATTTAAAACCGACCAATATGCTTATCAAAGTTAAGGTAAGTCCCTATAAGTATTTATTTACTTTTTCTTTGTAGAACGAATTAGGCAGTTCATAGATCTATTCATATTCATTTCAACATTTTTTTTTTATAAATCTTTAGACACTTACTGGCAAAGAAGTAAGTATGCGTTTTAATAAGAAATTGTAAAAATATGTTATTGATTATTTCTTTACAACTTTGTAGATTGAAATTGACATTGAAGGTTCAGATACAGTATGTTTGTTTAATACCATTAATAGTTTTTTTTTAAAATACTAAATTCTGATGTAATGTTTGATTTTAATTTTAGGTAGCAAAAATCAAAGAACGTGTAGAAGAAAAAGAAGGTATTCCACCAGCACAACAGCGTCTTATTTATGCCGGTAAACAATTGTAAGTATCAGAAAAAAAAATAAGGGATTAGAAATTGTTATTGGCAAGATTATCTTACAAGATAAATTAAATTTAACTTATGGTACAATAGGACCGATGACAAGACAGCTAAAGATAGCGGTATAATGGCCGGTGAAGTTCTTCATTTGGTGTTAGCTCTTCGTGGTGGAAATAATTGCTGAGGACATGTTCATTTTTCTATATATTTACTATCCTGTGCTTATTAATATTAAAGTTTGAATCGGCTGATTTTATATAATGCGATGAATATGTAATAATTAAGAATTTGTTAATTCCTAATGTTGAATTAAGAAACAAAACTTTTTGATCAAATACAAGATTAAATACTAGAATTCCATACTTTATCAACACAAAAAAAAAACCAAAAAAAAAAATTCGTGTCATTTAGATGTATTACCTCAAAATTGTTGCCTTTTTTAAATTGGATGGTCATCATTATCTAAAAGATACAAATATATATCTCGTGTATTCTGAAATTTCTCCTTTATAAGATATCAGGAATAAACCTGATTATCCGCAGTTTGATTTCTTCATATGATTTTAAACATTTTTGAAGATCTGTTATTGGGAGTTGGGTTGCATCAGTTTATGTAGCAATCAAGTTAAAAAAAAATTATCTAAAAATTTTATCAGTCCACTTTTTGTTCCTAATTCACGTCAATACTGGGTTATAAAGATGTATCGAATGTTTAAAATTTGTTCCAAGCCCGTTAACCTGGTAATATTTTATTAATGATATCATTAAAAGAACTTTCGAGTATCATAATTCGAATACATAATTTAAAAATACAAATTATAGATTTCAACCCAAACCCTTTCTCGAAGCTTTCATGCATCGAAACCAGCTTCACAAGTGATTGCCTCACAACCATTAAGAGCAAAGGAAGCACCCGTAATAATAATATAAAATTCATATATTGCTTCGATATTATTTATTTACATATTAATTAATTGCATTGCATTTTAATCAACTAGTCTACAATTTCTAGCAAATACCCAGTCATTGATCACTCATATGATGCTATTGTTGTAGGTGCTGGAGGTTCCGGCTTGCGTGCCGCTTTTGGTCTTGCAGAGGCTGGTTTAAATACGGCGTGTATAACTAAATTATTTCCAACAAGATCACATACTGTCGCTGCACAGGTTTGTGCGAAATTCTTTATTATGATTCAATTAAACATGGCAGTTTATAAGCAAGATTCACATTGAATTATGATAACATGAAAGGGTGGTATTAATGCTGCCCTAGGGAATATTACTGAAGATGATTGGCGTTGGCATATGTATGATACTGTGAAGGGAAGTGATTGGCTTGGTGACCAAGATGCGATTCACTACATGTGTCGTGAAGCTCCAAAAACTGTTATTGAACTAGAACATTATGGTGTACCATTTTCTCGAACGGAAGATGGTAAAATTTATCAAAGAGCCTTTGGTGGACAAAGTCTAAATTTCGGTCAAGGTATGTTAACTTGATTCTTTTTTTTTTTTTTTTTTTTTTTTTTAGGATTATTATATCTTTTACTCAAGTTTTGATTTTTCCTTTTGAAAGGTGGACAGGCGTACCGTTGTGCTGCGGTCGCTGACCGTACCGGACACTCTCTTTTACATACGTTATACGGACAATCTTTAAGACATAACACTAATTTCTTTATTGAATATTTTGCCCTCGATTTATTAATGGAAGATGGTACATGTCGTGGTGTTATTGCTCTTAATCAGGAAGACGGAACTTTACATCGATTCCGTGCTCATAAAACCGTATTAGCAACTGGTGGATATGGTCGTACTTATTTTTCGTGTACTAGTGCACACACATGTACTGGAGACGGAAACGCTATGGTTGCTCGAGCCAAGCTACCATTACAAGATTTAGAATTCGTACAATTTCATCCTACTGGCATTTATGGAGCTGGTTGTTTGATTACGGAAGGTATGTAAAATGTTTAGATCGACCCCAATTATATCTATTATACATATTAATATACATATATATATAGGCGCTAGAGGTGAAGGCGGCTATTTACTCAATTCAAAGGGTGAACGTTTTATGGAGCGTTATGCTCCTAGTGCAAAAGATTTAGCTTCCAGAGATGTCGTGTCACGTTCAATAACGTTGGAAATCCGTGAAGGACGTGGTGTTGGTCCTGAAGCTGATCATATTTATTTACAACTTTCGCACTTACCTGCGGAAGTTCTACACGAACGTTTACCTGGTATTTCTGAAACAGCTGCAATTTTTTCCGGCGTTGATGTAACTAAAGAACCAATTCCAGTATTACCTACTGTACATTATAATATGGGTGGTATACCTACGCGGTATACTGGTGAAGTTTTGACGATTGATGAGGTATATATGATGTTTCAATTCATATGGTTTAACGCCGCCTCTCGAATTTTATTGATTAATTAAATCCTCTCACTTTACAGAAAGGAAATGACAAAATTGTTCCTGGCCTGTATGCAGCCGGCGAAGCCGCTTGCGTATCAGTTCATGGCGCCAACCGCTTAGGTGCCAATTCATTACTCGACATTGTGGTCTTCGGTCGTGCTTGTGCACACCATATCAAAGATACTTTGGAACCAGGAACACCTCACAGACCACTAGCTTCTGATGCAGGAGCTGAATCAATCGCTAATCTAGATAAACTTCGAAACGCATCTGGATCAAAGCCAACTGCAGAAATCCGCTTGGATATGCAAAAGGCTATGCAACGTGATGCCGCAGTATTCAGAACACAAGAATCTTTGGATCATGGTATATATTATCGTTATTTGATTTGTTTGCTTTATTTATATTTTTATTGTCATTTTAACATATCTATCTTTAAAAAAAAAAATAAGGCGTCAAAAAAATTGATGAAATTTCCAAGTCATTCGAAGATGTGAAAGTTGAGGATCGATCCATGATTTGGAATTCTGATCTTATTGAAACTTTAGAATTACAGAATCTTTTGACTAATGCTGTACAGACTATGCACTCGGCATCAGTTAGAAAAGAATCACGTGGTGCTCATGCGCGAGAAGATTACCAGGTTTATAAACAATTAATAAATTTTTTAAAAAAAGAACATTGCGTAATAACATTTCTTTTTTCAACATAACAGAAACGTGACGATGAAGAATGGATGAAACACACACTATCATGGCATGATCAAATATCAGGACAAGTTAAATTAAGATATCGGCCCGTAACTAGTAAAACTTTAGATGAAAGTGAATGCGCTAGTGTGCGTATATATTTTTATTGTAAAACTTGTACAATATTTTTTCTTTTAGCTTTTTACGCCATTTAACTTATTTCCTTTTTTTACATTATAAATCTACAGGTTCCTCCAAAGGCTAGAGTATACTAAAAAAAAAAAAAATATGAATTTTTTGATGTTTTAAGAACTTTATTTTTCGGTTATCAATTTTTGTCATTTCATTTTTGTTTCCAACGATGTTATTATATCAACAATCTTTCAATTCGCGATTTTATATGTTGAATTTGAGGTTTAAGTTCAGAAGCTTCATTACTTGTTATGGAAGCAGCAATAACCGCTCGAGATACTCCGCAAGCGCGTCCCAACGCAGTTTTTGAAGGAATAAAAACGTATGGAACATTCTGTTTTGTTGTAAATTAATTAATAAAATTTTTTAAAATTCAATATAAGTTCTTAAAATGATCTTTTGTCTACCTTATCTTCACATAATAATGGAAGATGTAATAAAATCTCAATTGGTTCCGTATCTGCCGTCATCACAATAAATTCAGATATTCCACGATTAAGCGTTTTAGTGGCTAAAAATCAATTATAATGAATTATTATGCCAGATACAATCAAAAAGAATAAAAATTCTTTTTAAGGAAAATAATTAGTACCTTCATTAGCACCTTTCTTTAATTGCTTATAATGTAAAGCTTGTTGAACAAGATCAAGTATTTGGTTGGTTAAATCAGCATCAGCTAAGGGAAAAGCTTTAGGGTTGACAATTGTTGCAGCCTAATAATAAACAAAAAAAAATTTAAAAAAAAATAAAAAAAAAAATTTTTTTTTTATTTTTTTTTTTCTTGATAATTTACCATCTAACAATTTTTTTGAGGTAAAAAAAAATTTTTTTTTGATGTTCATTATATATAAAATAAATCTGATTACAAAAAAAAATTTTTTTTTTTTTTTTAATATACTTGATTTCTACCAAAAAAAATGCGTTTGGAAAAATGTTACTTTTGTTCTTCCACAATATATCCTGGTCATGGGACCATGTTTGTTAGAAACGATAGCAAGGTAATTAATTATAATTTCTCTATGGTATTACAGAAAAAATTTAAAAAGTTTTCACCAAGAATGTATTTTTTTTTTTTTAGATATTTCGCTTCTGCAGAAGTAAATGTCATGCTGCCTTTAAACACAAACGTAATCCTCGCAAAGTTCGCTGGACTAAAGCATTTAGAAAGGCTGCTGGCAAAGAAATGACCATTGTATGTTATTCAATTAACGTTTCTTTTTTTTTTTAACTTAATAATAATATTTTTTTTTCATTTCAGGATTCTACATTTGAATTTGAAAAACGTCGTAATGTACCAGTTCGATACGATCGGGATCTGATGGACACAACTATTAAAGCAATGAAACGAATTTCTGAAATTAAAGCCAAGCGTGAACGCGTCTTTTACAAGGACAGGTTATTAATCATTACTCATTCAGAATTATATATTTTTTTAACCAAAAAAAAGTCTTACTCAAAGCTTTTGTTTATAGAATGTCTGGTAATAAGGAACGTGAAAAGGCGGAGAATATACGCGAAATTCAAAAGAATATTGAACTCGTTGGATCTTCTACCAAGATTAAAGCACAAGTTGCCAAAATTACAGAGAAATCACAACAGAATGCTGATATGGAAATTTCATAATTAAATCAAATTCAAGCATTCTGCTTAAATTTGCTTTATTATGGAATAATTATTGAAGGAAAATCATTATATTTAATAGTACGTGTTTATTAAAATTTAAAAATTACAATTACAATTTACGTTAGAAGTAATATAATAATTTCTCGGATTCATTCCAATTTGCTCTTAATATTTTTGAATTTAGTCAGTTTAATCAGTCGAGATTTTTCTTTCATCGGATGTTGCATTTCCCATAATAGGTCATCGCGATATAATTGTACGGCTGATCATATATATATATATATATGAAATTAGACTTGAAAATAAATGAAACAAAAAAAAATAAGGAATTTTTTTTTTTCCTTACCATCTTCAATATTATAATTTGATTGTTCCATATAAAACTTGGCTTCTATTTGGTCGATACATTTAGATTGTATCTGAAAACGTTTTACCAAGATTTTGTTCTCTTTATAAAATAAATATGCACAATAAATTTAATATATTAATTTAATATAATTGAGTATCTATAATTATTACCTTCTTCCTCTGAAAGCTTCTCTGATAAAGAAGGTCCAACATAATTTGGGATTATTAAAGTCGAACGAGCTATGATCTTGTCATCAAATAATCGATTTGCTTTACGAATATCTGCTATCTAATGTATAAATATATACATTTAAAAGTAACATATTTAGAGAAATTCTCGGAATTTACATTGAATTCCTAATATTTTTTAAATTAAATACCTCAACTCCATAGCTAAAAGCTAACCCAATTAAAGTATCATTTTTCTTAACATAATGAATCGTGTCAAAATGACTCTTCTCTCTCAATTTATCGTTAAAAGAATTTGCTTTTAAAATGTTGGATTTATTTAAATCATTGTAAATAACTTCCTCGTATGTTGGTAACGAATCCATTTTATTATTTGAAATATCACTTTCATAAGTCAATGCAACTTTTTGACAAAATAGGCAATACGTATAAAATCTTGGGTTGCGGTCTAAACAATTATAACAAACCCAACGATTACAGCATTTTGACAGAAATGGTGTTTCAATCGTCGTTGAAGACGACACCGAGGCAAAAAGAACATGACAAATAAGGCAGGATGTATTTTGCATAATTAAAGAAAAGGTTGAAAAGGTTTTTTTTGAAGGAAAGTGGAAAATCAATGTTTATTTATTAATAATCTTCTTGCACGCTGATGATCATTAAGTAACATTAAAAGATGAGGTCATTAACCTTTTTTTTAAATGGCCTTTGGTCATTTGAATTGAAATTTTATATTAATGATATCATTTAAGCATTTGAGGTAATTTTAAGGTCATAGGTCATTTGCCTAATTTTAAAATATAAATTTGGAATAATTGGTATCAATAATGTAATAAAATCTAACTTTTAAAGTATAAAATCTTAATTATATATGTTAAATTTATATTCTAATACTAATATTTCATTATTTAAAAATCAAAAAAATTTGGTTATGCTAAAGTAAATATATACAGAAATTTATATATTAGTATATATAATCTTTTAAGAAAAAATTTAAAGATTATTTCTTTTTATTTTTATTTAATTAAATATAAATAATTATTTTAAGACTTTTTTTTTTTTATAATAAAAGGATTTTTTAAATATTTAAAAAGATTATTAGAAAAATCAGATTTTAGAAATTATTGTATTTTTATTTATTAAAAATTCAATATGTTATCTAGATAAAATTTTGATTATTAAATAAAAATATAATAAAATCTTAAATTAAATCAAAAAATTTTTAAATTTAATTTTTCATTTCTTTTATTATTTTAACATTAAAACTTCTTTTATTTAATATAAAAAAATAATTAGACTATTTAATTACTTTGAAACTAAAAATATTAATATATATAAAAAAATTATAAAATAAAATTAATTTTTTAAAAAAAAATAAACTTTTAGATAATTATAATTTATTTAATTAATTTAAATTATAAATATTTATAAAATATAAATACATTATGGTTTTAATTTTTATTTTATTATTTTTAAATTATTAATATTAGAATATTAAATTTAAAATTTTAGATTTATTTATAAAATTTATTATTAATATTAATATCTTATTATTTCACAGTTATTTATTATGTTTATCTTATTATTTTACAGTTATTTATTATATTTTTTATAATTAATAAATTGATTTATTTTTAACTTTAATAATATAATTATAAAAAAAATATATTATTCATTTTTATCAATTTTATTATTTTATTTATTATTTTTTCTAATACTTTTTTTTAATATTACTAATATTATAATTTTTATATATATATATATTTCTATTTAATAATTTTATTCAAATTAAAATTAAATTATTTTTATTAATATTAGTTATTTTTATAATTTATTAACTATAAATATTATTTTTTATAAATAAATTAATAAATAATATAAATTATATTAAAAAATTTTAGTATTTATATTGTTAAATGAAATAACCCTTGAACTAATGATCAATATTTTGATGAAAATAGTATTATTAGAACTGAGCTTTTTAATGAATATAAGCTCGACCTGATTGGACCAATAGATGATGAGATATTTCAAGAAGAATGATCAAGTATAATTCTATAGATCATTACTAAACAGAGCTATAATTCTTTAACGTGAATTAGTAATTAATCAGCCAGAATTATAAAAATAATAAAAACTATTACAATAATAAAACTGATGATAACGTCATTAATGAATTTAAATATGTTTACATATTTAATATAGTTTACTTAGTTAAACTTATTAATTAAGTTAACAATATTTACAAAGTTTCTGTAGTTTATTAAGTTGTACTTTATCTTAATTTAGTAATAGAATTAGATCTAAAGTTTTATATAAATAGGATAGAAATTTTATGTATTCTAATCAGTCAAGCAGTCTTAGTTAGTCTTTAGTGAATTATATATAAGTCAGATAGTTTTTAGTAAAATCAAGCTAGATAGTCTTGATATTAATTATTAGATAGATTTTCTAATATAGTTTTAATATAGTTTATTTTATAGTTTATTCTTTAATGTTGTAAGTTCGCGAACAAAAGCTTATTTAAATTATTGAATAGTATTGATCTCAATTTCTCTAATTAATAAAACTAACCTTTTATTTTATAACTTTAATTAATTAAACTCATAACATAAAATCTAATCTATCATTATAGCTCTCCCATATAAATATATATATCAATTGTAGTGATTTATATTGATAATTTTATTGACACCAACAAGACTTTAGAATTGTTAACATAAATTGTTATCCTTCAGATACTTAAAACGTTGCTATATGTATTGAAGTCTATTTTTCAGTCAGTAGACTTCACAATCGACTCGTATAATAATATTAAATTCTTATCATTTTTTTTAGCAGATTCAGTAATTAATCTTTAATAAAATAAAATATTATTACAGTTAGTTCTTTAAAAAGCTTATGAGTAATAAGTGAAGCAATATTTATGGGTAGTAAGCAAAAGGTTTAATTTGATAATTAGATTTAAAAGAGTGTCAGTAAATTAACTGTTTATTTAGTAACTATAACAATGCAATATTGCCTCAGTCAACGCTCTATACTATACAATTATGTTAAGGGAATTAAACTAAACTATTTAATAAAACTAGAGCTTCGAATCAGGTTAGGTTGACCTGTTTACCTGACCTGAACTGATCTGAAAATTCAAGTCAGGTCAATAGATTTTCAGGTTGATATCAGGTCGGGTCAACAGGTCAAACCGACCTGATCCGACTTGATAAAAATTCAGGTCAACCAATCATTCTTCTTGAATAATTTATTATCGTTAAATTAGAAATAACAAAGTTGATTAAATAAATTAATAATTATTTATTATATTATTATTTATATTAAATATTTTTTTTTTTTTTTAAAGTTGCAGTACCGGTACAAGGGAACTGTTAAACAGATAGTACAGAGGTGTAACCCTCGATTTATCCTAAATATTCCTCTAAGTCGTGACTAGACACATAGTTCTAGCCAGAACTCGTCCTATATACTAGTCTGAAGATTGCCACCTAGGTCGACATTCCTAAGAGCTAGCCCTCGGGGTCTCTAGTCCTCAGAACCACTGTCAAATTTGGATAGAGGGATCACTTTCAGCTACAGGTACTTTGTTAGTTTTTCTCTGTGCTTACCAACACCATAACTGGATCACTATTACCTCTACCCAGTATCAGGGTATATTTACATATGATCGGGAAGGCTTAGACATTATATATCTTATAGAACCTCAAAAAGGTAGGTGACTGTCGTACCCATATCGTCAAATTCACCCAGGAATTGAACCCGGCCTCTACCCCTAATAATAGCTTGATTGGAAGATGCTACAGCAGTGCAATGTAGTCTATTATCACTTTAACCACCCGTAGGTAGTACTCAATCTACTAATTACTGGTTAATCATTTTCTTACTTGTGTAAAAGACCCTGAAATTGAAGACGTGAGACAGTACCCATTACAGGCTTATCAGCGAAGGCCAAGTTTCTGTTAATCCCTGGCTTCATTTGCATTCACTTGTTCTGCAATTTCAGTATTATATTAAATATATATTTTTTTTTTTTTGCAGTATTCAGATACTGGGGATTCATTAAGCGGAAGTATTAAGGTTATATTAATTTATAGCCTCTACTCCTAAGAATCCCCAAGGTCGTGACTAGACTCATGTTCTAGCCAGAACCTGCCCTGTAATACTGGTCTAAAGATTGCCACCTAGGTGACGTCCCCAAGAGCTAGCCCTCAGGGTCCTAGACCTCAGAACCACTGTCAAATTTTGGATAGAGGGATCACTTTCAGCCACAAGTACTTTTTGTCAGTTTTTCCCTGTACTTACCAACACCATATCTGGATTACTATTACCTTTGCCTGGTATCAGGGTATTTAACACATGATCGGGAAGGCTTAGATGTTATCATCTTTATAGAACCTCAGAAAGGTAGGTGGCTATTGTACCCATATCGTCAAAATCACCCAGGAATTGAACTCAGTCTCTACCTCTAATGACAGCTCGATTGGATGGTTGCTGCAGTAGTATAATGCAGTTTATTATCAACCATAATCACTTTGAGAACATCTCAAGATATCACCCAATCTACTAATTACTAGTTAATCACTTCCTTACTTGTGTAAGGACCCTTGAATTTGAAGACGTGAGACAGTACCTATTACAGGCCTATTAGCATCAGCCAAGTTTCTGTCGATCCCTGGCTTCATTTGCATCCACTTTTTCTGCAATATTCAGTATTTAGGCATGATTAACATCGATCGATGAGTCAATTGACCAGTTTCTAACGCATATTAATATATACGTCCACATATTCAGTTACATATGAAATTCTTATGAAAATCATCTAGTTTTATGCCTCGGCTGAGACTTGA
>CAJVPQ010001276.1:0-19193 GCA_910591825.1 Funneliformis caledonium
TTTATCACTTCTTGTTTTTCTAACCATGGTGTTAGCTCTAACCGTCGCACTATTACTTGTTTATAAATTTTTTTCTTCAATTAATTATTTCCTATTCTTTTCAGTTTCCGATTATAGAGTCACCACCTAAGGCGGTATTTGCAGGCTTGCCAAAACGGTTTTAGCTATCTTTCCAAAACTGAAGCATTAACTATTTATTAATTAATCTTTTGAAATTTAGTGTTAAAAAATAGGATGATTGGTGAATATTCATGTCCGTATCTTTGCAATATTGGAAAGGCTTGCAATAACCCTTGCATTCGCCCAGAAGGTTGCCGATTTCATTGGAAAGCTAAAAAACGAGTACCATGTTCTGATTGCAGAAAGCCTACAGCTTATGCTTGTAGCCGATGCCCGTTACATGTTATAGGCTATTATGTTATTCAGTATTATGACAGGCTTCGATCACGATTGGAGATGCAAGAAAGTAATGGATAGATCATTTCGGCTAGCACTTTATCTTAATTTTAGCCAGAATTTTAGGCGTAATATCCAATGGGCATTTACTAAATTTTCATTAGACTTGCTTTTTAGCTAGAAGCGCGAAACATATTTTTCGTTAAAGTTTTATGATTAATATATTTAATGAGCTAGCTCGTGCAGAATCCGTTCTTGACTAAGAAAAAGTTGGGACAAAAAACTCCGTTAGACTTATTTAACAATTAAGATATTTAATAAGCTAGCTTATACAGAAGCCATTCTTGTATATAGAAAAGTTCGTTAGATTTAAAAAGTCACATGATTTTTTCGTTAGACATTTTATGGATTTTCATTAGACTTAAGAAAAACTGTTAGACTTATTTATGGGGTAATAAGGACGGTTAGACTTATTTTTGTTAGACTTATTTATGGGGAAAGGACGGTTAGACTTATTTTATTAGATTTAAGTAGTAAATATACTATTTAAAGAGCTAACTCGCGCAGAATCAATTCCTGATATAATAATAGAAATTAAGATTCTAGAGTCGTTAGAAGCTTTTCTAATATATTAATAAAAATCGATATGCTTTTTAAGGTTGGAGAAGTCATACAGAATTAAGAAATATAATATCAAAATTAAGATTCTAGAGCTGTTATAAGCTTTTCTAATATAATAAGAAAAATCGATATGCTTTTTGAGGTTAGAGAAGCCACACAGAATTAAGAAATATAATATCAAATTAAGATTCTAGAGCCGTTAGAAGCTCTTCTAATATAAATAAAAAAATTGATATTGTTTTTAATGTTCTGTGACCCACACACACAATGTTTCAGTGGGGGTTGGACCTTAAGTTCTCAAACCCCTACTTTCACATTGTGTTGACTAAAGTATCTCCTATAGTATAATACCCTTCCCATAATCTAATCCAAAAGACCTAGGTATTATATATAAGGACTTTGCGAAAATTTGTATAATACTTGGGATATTATATACTAATTAGTTTTTATATACTATAGAATTTATATAAATCGTAAAAAATATCAAAATTTATTATAAAATCAAAAAAAAAAAAAAATACATCAAATTAATCTATAAATCATATTCATTATCATAATCTATTTCTTGTTTTTCATATTCATTTATATTATCTGTATCACTATCATGACTATCTTTTTCTTTATTATTACTTTGATTTTCTTCATCATCAATATAAATTAATTCAGTTTTTTTACTTTTTTTCTTTTGTAAACTATCATAATTAAATATCAAATCATCTTTACTACTATCTCCAGCAATAGAAATACCACAACATTTAAATGATTTTTGAATTAAAATTAATATCAATATCATCTTATGATCTTTTTACCCAACTAGCAATATTAGCATATGAAGATTTTTTGATTCTTCTAGAAGGTGTTAATTCACGAACCTCAGAACTTATCCAATTATTGTAATATTAATGTAAATTTACTTTAAAACTTTTGTTAATTGTTACATCTAATGGTTGTAATTTACTTGTAAGCCTATCAGGAATAACTGCAATATTTGTTTATTTTTTATTAAACCTATTTTTTACTGAATCTACAAGATGTTTCTGAAAAGAATCCAAAACTAGTAAAGATTTTAGATTATTTAATAAATTTCTTTGAGTCCATATATTCTCAATCCATCAGAGTATTTATTTGTTCATTACACTATCCTTTATCATTTACACAAATAAAAATTCTTTCAGAAAATGATTCTTTGAAAGATTTTTAAGTTTGAAAATACAAACTGCTGGTAATTTTGTACCATCAGCCATACATTCTAAAATAACTGTGAAGTTTGACTTTTTATGACTTGTTATTTGTATATTAACAGTTGAAGTACCATAATAAGTTGAATAAGGTAAATCAAATGTAACAGGAGTTTTATCTATATTACTAATGTATTTTAATAAATAGTCATATTGGATGCGCCTGTATAAAATAAAAGTTAAAAGTTTTGCTATTTTTCTAAAAGATTTTCAGGAAGATGTTGAGCAATATGAGTTCTTTTTCTTATAGCAAAATTGTATCTTTTCATAAATCCCTCTAACTATGCTTCTGAAAATTTAAATTCTTTAATATCTGTATAAAGATCTATCTATTTTTTTCATTAGTAAATAATTTTGCTTTTCTAACTACTATATTTAGCATAACAGCTTTTACAGCTTTACGCAGATTAATCATCTATAAAGAAAGCTCTTTTTCAAGTTCCAAAAAAACTGGACTTTTGCCTTTATATAATTTTTAAATATATGGTGCTGCATTTTCAAGTTTGGTTTTTTAATTTATCTAATCTTAAACTTGCTTTAGTTCTATTTGAAATCGTTTTGCAATTAAATGCTTACTTCCACATTATTCTGCATGTTTTATTACAAGTAACTTTTCTCTAGCACACTATTGTCTTCTTTATTTTGTTGTTACTTTTGTTCTTTTATTAGTAGGTTTATTTTGGTGAACAACCATATCAAAAAAAAATAAAAAGGAAAAGATAAAAAAACAAAAGTTAAAATACGAAATAAAAAAAAAAGTTTTAAAAACACATTTTATGATATATCATTTTGGTTATAAAATGATCGATAATAAATGATAAAATCATTGTAAATTCTTAAATTACATTTAAAAAAAAATTTTGTTTAAAAAAAAATAAAATTTTATTAAAAAAAGAAAATTTTTGTTTAAAAAAATTTTTTAAAAAACTAAGTCATGCTATATGCATGCAAATATTTAAACTTCTTATTGGTTAATTTAAATTCAAATAGTAGACCTTATATGGTATAGCGTAGTACCCTCCCCCTTAGACCAAAGTACTCCCTGTAGTATAGTACCCTTCCAACTTCACGAATTGGTAAAATACCCGGGTACTTTAGTCAACTGTTTACGGTAGTTACAATAAGTTAATTTAATGTCTAAATATTTTTTTTTTTAATTTTATTTAATTTAATTTTATTTTAGATTTCTTTTTTAATAATTATCAGATACAGTAAATAATTTTAATAATTTTGATTTTTTATTTAAATTTAATTTAAATTTAAAAATCTATTTATTATTGCATTCATTTCTCACTAAAAAATTTATTATTATTAATTCTAAAATAATATACAAAACAAATTAGTAAATTAATGATAAATTAATATTTAAACTAAAAAAATTAGTAAAATTAATTAATAAATTAAATTTTATAAAATAACAAAATAAATCAAAAAACATATTATTACAATTATTAATTATTAAGAAAATTTATTGTCACAATTTTTAATTGATCCTAAAATATAAATTTTAAATAAATTTAATTTAAAATAAATTATTCCTTTCATTTTACCTTACATATATCTATTTACTAAATTAATATCTGAATAATTAAATTAGATCTGAAATTTTTATCAGTTAAATTAACAAAAGTATAAATAGTTTTATTTCTTTTATTATCTAAACTGAATTTGATAAATTAGATTTGAATTAACATCTGAATCTAATAGTTCAGATCTGATCTAAATCTAAATCAGATCTAAATTTGATAAATCTTATTTGAATCCAATCTGTCAAATTTAAATTAGATTTAGATTAATTTAAATTTATGTGAAATATTACTAGTAATGCTTATCTATTATAGATTTTAACTAGTTGTAACTCAATTTGTATTAATTTACAATTAGTTGTAATTTATAATGCTTATTTATTACTGATTGTAATTAGTTATTATATTATATTATTATATTTTAGAAATTAAAATAAGTTTAAGTAGAAAAAATAATAATTAAAGTTTACTTAATGATTACTAAAATATTTTAGATAAATATAAATATATATAAGTTTTTTAATTTAATAATATGGGTTGATTGCTAGGAAAATCAGGTTCTGAGAATTTTTTAGCAAAATTGAGATTTTTATTGTATTTTAGTTTTTGATGTTATTAGATTAAAATGTATTAAGCTTTTTATTTTAGTCAAAAATTTCTCAGAACCTGATTTTCCTAGAAACACTCCCATATGGAAAGTTTATTAGGAAAATCAGGTTCTAAAAATTTTTTTTTTACTAAAATTAAGACCTTATTACATTTTAATCTAATAATATCAAAAATTAAAATGCAATAAAAATCAAGATTTTTGTTAAAAAATTTCTAAAGTCTGATTTTCCTAACAATTTCCTATATAAGTTATATAAGTCAAGTTTAAATAAACTTTTATTTAATTTATAAATTAATTTATCTAAGAATCTTCATATTCTTATTTTATTTTGTAAATTATATACCATTTTATTTTATTTATATTATATCTTTTCTATATTTTTATATTATATAAATTATCATACTACTTTATATTGATATTTGTTATCCTTTTATAGTTTACATAATACAATATATATAAATAGAAACTTTAATAAGCTTTTAATTCTAAACGATGTTTGTTTTCATTTAATTTATATTAATTGAACCCCTGACCCATATATCTATATATAAGATAATCATCGACTAAATGGGTAAAATGTGTGAAAGTTTAAATTGTACATGTGAAAATGAAAAAAAAATCCCCCTTTTTATCTTTTTATGAGAATAATATACCCTTTTTATGATTTAAGAATTCGATACATCGGGTATATAAATAAGATTAAATAATGTGAATAAAATACAGAAAAAAAAAAAAAAAAAAAAATCCTCTACGAATTAACGAATTAACAATGGATCTAAACGATATAGATGCAATTTTACCTGGTAAAGGAAAAAAAAGAAAAAAAGATCATGTATACCATTATTCGTAAATATTGAAACCATTTTCATTTTTTTTAGAGATTATTCGGGAAATTCTTTCTTATGATGAAGGGATATATAAAAAGGTCTTAGATTTATATTTCACAGATGACGCAATTTTAACTCACCCTATTTTGAACGTCCAGGGAAAACGTAACATTCGTAAAGTTTTTCAAGTTTGGACATTACTCAATAAACAACAACCCGAAGTTACAAATACGAGAGATTTGGTTTGGAAGTAAGTTGTAATTTACCACCTTACTTTTTTAAAATAATTTTAGATTTACCCTCTTTCTTTTTTTTACCTTAGCGACAATACTGCTATCATCAATGTAACACAACATTTGCGCCCTCGAATTTTTCCGTTTCTCCATTTCGCTGTGCCCTCTGTAACAATTTTAAGATTCCGTGAAGAAGATGATGGATTTTTTTATATTTATAAGCAAGAAGATAATTGGACTCTTGAAGGACTTATTAATAGTGTTCCATTGATTAATTGGTGGTATGAAAACGTAGTTCGCGTTTATGTAGGACATATGGTTACGAGTGTTGGATCATTCCTTGCTACTGCAAATCAAGCGACTTCCCGATTAACTATCGCGGCTAATGATATTCGACAACATAGTGGCGAAGCTATGTCTCAAGGTCAAGATCGCGCTTTACAATATGGACATGACTTGGCCAATAATGTTTCTTCGGTAATTAGCAAAACAAAGGAATCCATAGGTATTAAAGGCCTTGAAAATCAACAACATTATTATATGACCAATGGTGAAGCAAGTCCTGAAATGTAAACAAATTACAATTATTATATGATCGATGTTTTATTTTTTTTTTATTTAATTCCAACACATTTTTATGTCGTTAACCTTTTTATTTTGAAATAAAACAATTTTATAATTCTTCATCATCACATAATAAATAATTCTCAATTTGTTTTTTCATTTGCTTTCTATTATTGTTCTTTTGTTCTTCGACTCCTTCAGCAACATAAGGAGGCAAGATGATCCGTTGATTGATCACATTAACATAAAGCATATTCACACGACACGCATAACATAATAAATCCATGAATTCGACATTTGTCGTAGATTCATCATTGATGGTGTTACAATTATCATAACGGCTTGTAGTTTTATTTGACGATGATTGTTGTCCATTGCATTCCTCGGATTTGTGTAATGAAGGAATTGTCATAACTGTAATCCTATCTTGCCATATTTTATTATTTTCCTGATATGGCCTACAAAATTAATAAATAAAATAAATAAACAGAAATTTTTCGCATATAAGTATATGAATTGCATACATTAAACAAACTACACAACGGTTTTCTTTCACAATAGAATCTGATGGTGTAAGTTTGGCTCCAGTTCTTGCTATCGTACTCACAGTCGATGGAAATTCTTTGTCTAATCTCAAAATAAAATCTACACAATATAACAATATGTATATATATATAAATATATTATTTTAGGATAAAAATCTTTGATAAAGTATATATATATTTTTACCTTCAGTTAATCTCTCAATACTAGCTTTAGGATGCATCATACTCGTCATACTAGGAACATATATACTCTCTAATCCATTTAATTGATTATATATCCCAATTTCCTTTGATAACATGTCTTTCATTGGTCTTGTAATTATTACATCTATTAAGTTATTTAACAACGAATTATTATAAAAAGTAGAAATAAAATAAAAATATCATAAATTACTTTTTTACCTTCAAACCAATCAATTTCACCGGAGGTTTCTAAAGGTAAACTAAAACCACGTCCTTTACTCGTCTGTGAAATTATTTTTATCGATAATCTCGATGAACAATCTCCCAAAAACAACCGTTTACATCTACATCATTATTATCAATACATGCGCAATATAAGATGAGCGTTATAAAAAAATGCGTAAATAAAAAAATAGAAAAAAGTAAAAGAAAAAATTTTCTAACCCATTTTTCCTTGCAGTAAAAATTAAATAGCACAACTTCAAATACCATATAAAATCTTCTTTGGCAGTTGATTTTGAAACATTATTTAACAAGTGTAATAATTTCTCAGTAGGAGCAACAACAGAACCTTCTTCTAGTTGCAAAATTTTGGCGTCATCAACCGCCAACTCAAGAACATTGCTATAACATCCACTTTTAGTAACATCAGGATTAAATATATCTTGTAGATATAATCCTATGAATGGATAATTATACTTTTGTACAATCTTTTCTACTTGTAAGATTGTGCTTTCCTGTTATATATAAGTACGTAAATTTTTTAGGTATATTTGACATTTACCAAAACAAAATTTCGCATACCTGTGAAAATGTACTACTTGTACTGTCGTAATTAAACAATACACTTTCATCAATATGACAAACAATAATTTCTGAATATGCACATTTTTTTGACGTTTCATGTGGGTGAGTTTCGTTATATTCATTTATTAATTGTAACATCGTTCTATACAAAATTCATAAATATAACGCGTTTTGTTAATACCCTCCAATGAATTACAATTAAAATAGATTTCAAAAAAAAAACCTTGAAGACGGCCCGCCTGAAAATCCAATCATTACTTTCTCTCCACAACCATTAAGTTTGGTAGAATTAGAAGATATACGAGATTTTTCCACATTCTTTCGGAATTTACCAACAAATACATGCTGGAAACATTTTCTAAGTTTTAAAAATTATTATTTCTTGTAAAAATTAAATTGAAGCTTCTAATCATGCAAAGTTATTTTATTTTGTATTTACTTGCAATATGTAGAATGTCGAATTAGTACAGTTGCTTTTGTTGTTTTACATTTAATACAATCCTTTGTAGCTGGCTTTATATTAACTAGTTTTGTAAATCAAGTTAACTCGGCTAAAAATATATATAAGAAATTTTACTTGAAACAAACCATTGAGATCTAACGAAGTTTCTTGAACACTACACATTTTCGGACCAATTTAGAGCCTAGATCCTATTTCAACTATATATGACGTGATTATTAAATAAATCAAGTGATATATTAAGGTATTTAATATTGCCTTTTTTATTTACAAGATCAATCTATGCGAAATTTTTTTTTTGTCATATATGAGGCATATCGAAGATCCCTTTCTTGATTGATCTCATACTTTTTGTTTGAAAAATAACGATGATGGTTTTGCCATTGAAATCAAGATCCTCTGTGAAATATTTTGTTCCTTCAAGTTTCAGATCTTCGATTTTTGATGGATCCGATAATCTCTCGACATCAATAGCACCATCTTTTATTTGGTTAAGTTTATCCTGAGTAAATAATATTGGTTAGACGATTTGTAACACATCTAAAACAAATATTTTTAATTTATTAAAGGTGGTGTAAAATAATAATTTTGCGTCATTAGTAATATTTTATTATAGAAACAAAAAGCAAGTCGTAGTTATAACATTTTGTGTAAGTTAGTACCTTCTTGTTACTATCATGTCAAAATAGGCCATTAATTTTATTATTCTTAAAGTATCATATCGGCATTAATAAATAGTTTTCTTTAGCCAAAAAAAAAAAATTCCGATCACATACATATTCGGTCACTTTCTCTTCATCTTGCTTAATTTACGCGATACTGATTTATGTTTACGTTTATATTCTTTTGTCAAATCACGCGAAGTTTCTTGCCAGTGAGATATTATTTTTTCACTAAAAGTAATAAATCAGTTAGGATTCAATTAAAAAAATTTCGTTTTTGATTATGACCTCACACTTACGCGGGTGACATCCGCATGAATATCTTCATTTCCCTAAAATGTGATCTAACAAAATAATTTTCGAAGCTATAGTTTTAAGTGTTTCTCAATAAAACCAAGTCAAAAAAATAACCAACCTTTTTGATAATTCATTGTCTCCAAAATGGAAAAAGAATAATGGTCCCGAAGAAACCTGCGTCTTCTGATCTGACACACTGTCCGTTATGGTTGGAGACTTTTTGCTAATCTACAATATATAAAGAGAGAGATGTTAAAAAAAAATTTATGCTTATTAAAAAAAAAAGACATACCAAAGTTGGCCCGTTCTCGTTAGTATTTTCTTGCATTTGCATATCATCCGTTTCACTTTTATTCTCGTCATCATCAAAAAGCGAGAATGAATGTATAGCTATAAAAAAAAAAGGACATAAAAATCAAAAAAAAATAGTAAATTCTTTTTGGAAAAAGGAATGTTACCGGTTGAAGTTCGAGGAGCGAATATTCCTTTCAAATCGGAATTAATTTCTATCTTTACATCTTTTGATACTTTAGGCAAAGGTTTCGATAATGATGGAGTGGATTCTGATAATGATTCTAATAAATTAATAAAAGTTATTATAATAATAATGATAGAGTGATGCGATGTGTACTTTACTTACTTGGTAAATCATTAATTTCTTGCCTTTGAACTTCTAATGATTTCGCTTCTGAAACGTCAGGATCAAAATGAACTATTTCTCTCCATTGGGTTTCTTTTCTATTAATGTGTAAATTTATTGTAAATTTATAGTATGCTAAATTTAAATAGATATACTTTTTAGATATACCTTTTCGACTTTTCGGGTTTCATATTGTCTCCAAATATTTCTTTCAAGATATCAAATTGATTTCCCCTTTCTTCCTCTAATGATTTGGCAGTTTCATCGTCAATTTCATTAATAGATAAATCATTATTCACATCCTTTTGACCATCATAATCATCATCATCAACAAAATCTTCTGTCAATTTGAATCGTTCATCGCCACGAAACTTCCTTTGTAAATTAAGATAATCACGTCCCGAAGAACCCTCAAAAATTGGATTTATCGCTATATCTATTATTAAAACGTCTTTGATAAGTTTATATAGTAAAATAGAAATAACTATAATAACAATTGTTAATACTAACTTGTTGATCCTACTGGTTCTTGATCAGATTCATCTGAATCAAATAGGTTCATTGTATGTGATTCCACGTTTTTCTGTTCATCATCATCACTAAATACTATATGTTTAGTATTCTAAAATTATCAAGATAAAATGTAAATTATAAGACTAAATAGATATCAAATAAACAAGACGTGTCAATTACATTTGACGCAGTCTCTGCTCTTAACGCTTGCGTAATCTTTTCTTTTTCAACGCGTTTTTCTTCCGCACGTTGCCTTAGCGCTTCCAAACGAATTAAATTAGATTGTTCTTGTTTCGATAGATTCTTATTCTTGTCAATTACGTTTGACGCAGCATCTGCTCTTAACGCTTGCGTAATATTTTTTTTTTCTACACGTTTTTCTTCCGACCGTTGCCTTAGTGCTTCCAGATTAGATTGTTCTGGTTTCGATAGATTCTTATTCTTTTCTTTTTCCAATTTCAACTTTTTAAAATCATCAATAATTGAGGGCGGCAACTGAGTTTGGGTAACCATAGGTGCTGTGTTGGTAATTGTAATGTCAACTTTTGGAAAAAATGATGCGAAATTTATTTTTGATTCATTGTCTAATTTCTCATAAGAATCTACTTGAGTTTTGTTCTCGTCCAATTTCATTTCATTATTAAAATTTCTAAAGGGTTGTTGTTTCTCTTCGATAGTTACATATTCCTCATAAAAATACGGTAATCGAGCGAGTGATTTCGGTTTAACAACCATATCTTTATCAGACAATTTCAAAAGATTGTCTTTATAGTGACTCGGATCAATCGTTACCTTTTTAAGGAAATTTAATTAGGTTAACTAATAAAAAAAAAGAAAGAAATACTTTCTTTAAAGTGACGTTTATCATGAGATTTGCTAAATTAATATATACCCTTGTTTTGTCATCCTTTTTTAATCGCATAACCGATGCAACACGACCATACTTTAATTTTTTCCAACCCTGAATTAATAAATATAATGATTTTATATAAAAGCATTTTACCATCTAGAAAATATAAATAAGTTCCAAAAAAAAAAAAAACCTTTCTTGTCTCGGCACTGCTATCAGTTACCAGACTCATATCTTCAGCTAATTCGAAAGAACGATCCCGTCCACGTTTTTTACGCGGTAGGGAAACTTTAGCCTTTTCTTCTAAAGCTTTTTGAATTTCCCACTCTTCATTTAACCTTTTTATACGATAGATTATCATAATTATAATATTTCACGTGACTGGAATGATCGATCACTCGATTAGTTTATTTGTACCTTTGTTTATAATCAAGTTTCGCCTCCTGAACCTTTAACGTCATTCCTTTCCACTTAGCCCCATTGAAGAGAGAAACACCTTTATATTTTATAATAAGTTTGTATATTTTTCTTTCATTTATTATTATTATTATTATTATTATTATTTAAAAAAAACACTATACATTTTTTCCAGTCATTATCAGTCGTCTTTAACGTAATATAGGCAAAACCACGACACTCTCCTATGAAAAATTACCAAATAATTAATATATTAAAAACACATACACAAAATTTTCCTTAAAAGTTCTCTCATTTCACCTGTAGGCTGACGTATGATGTCTACATTTGTTACGACTCCAAAAGCACTTAAGCGAACTTCCAAGTCCTTTTCAACTATGTCTTTAGAAAGACCTCCTATATAAACACGTTTATCCAGTGTGGGAAGAAACTTGGGGGATAAATAAAAGGTATTCTAAACAATTCAAATTTTTTTTGTCCATTATAATTAACTTTGATTGGCTGATAATTAACATTCGATGGATCTTACCGAATCTAATTAAGAATTATTAAGCCCAAATGCAGCCACACCATGCAAATCATCAATCAACCATCTAAACGACACAAATATATATAAATTAATATATCCTCTTTTTTTTTACGCAGAACTACTTTCTAGTCCAGTTCAAGAAAAGTAGTTGAAACAAAAGAACAAGAAAAAAAAAGATCAAATTTATTTTTTACGATAATTGAATTAATGGCTGCTCAAATCATTGTTGTTGGTGGTGGTCTTTCTGGACTTTCTGCGGCTCATACTGTTTTAGAACACGGTGCTAATGTTCTTGTTCTTGATAAGAATTCTTTCTTTGGTGGTAACTCTACCAAAGCTACCTCAGGTATCAACGGCGCCTTGACCAAAACTCAGATAGGTTAGTATCATTGTGTGCGAAGAGAGAAAACGGTTTTTAGCTAATATTTATATGCGGCTTGTTTTCCCAACGTTATTTTCGTCAAAATAAACTCTTAATAACTAGATTTATTCTATGCATAATCTAATTGAATTAATTTTTTTTATAACGATTTATTATGATATATAATGTAGCCCTTGGTATTCAAGACTCTGCCGCTATATTTGAAGCAGATACAATACGTTCGGCTCGTGACCTTGCTCGTCCTGACATTATTAAAGTTCTCACAGGAAATTCGGCATCTGCTGTTGAATGGCTTCAAGATAAATTCAAATTGGATCTTTCTCTCGTTTCACGATTAGGTGGACATACTCAGCCTCGTACACATCGTGGGAAAGAAATGTTTCCCGGTATGACAATTACGTATGCTTTGATGGAACTTCTCGAAGAAATTGCTGAAAAGCAACCAAATCGTGCACGTATCGTAATGAAAGCGCGTGTAACAAAATTGATTAAAGAAGGTGAAGAAGTTATTGGTGTCGAATACGAGAAAGATGGCCAAACATTTAAAGAACTTGGTCCCGTAATTTTGGCCACCGGTGGTTATGCAGCCGATTTCACGGAAAGTTCATTGCTTAAAAAATATCGACCAGACATATATGATTTACCTACCACGAATGGAGATCATTGTACTGGTGATGGTCATAAAATGGTTCTTGCCATTGGTGGTCAAGCTATTGATCTTGAAAAAGTTCAAGTACATCCAACTGGTCTTGTTGATCCCAAAGAGCCAGATGCCAAGATCAAATTTTTAGCCGCTGAAGCACTCCGTGGCGTTGGTGGTTTATTATTGAACGGTGAAGGAAAACGATTCTGTGATGAATTGGGTCATCGTGATTACGTCACTGGTGAAATTTGGAAGACAAAAGGTCCGGTCCGACTTGTACTTAATAGCAAAGCTGCGAAAGAGATTGAATGGCATTGTAAACATTATGTCGGACGTGGTTTAATGAGAAAATTTTCCTCTGGTGAGGATTTAGCGAGAGAAATCGGTGTTCCTGTATCACGATTAAGAGAAACTTTTGATGATTACAATGGTATCGCTTCTGGTAAAAAGAAGGACCCTTATGGAAAGAAATTCTTTCACAATGCTCCCTTGACAGTAGATGACAATTTCCACGTTGCTTTAATGGCACCAGTCTTGCATTACACCATGGTAAGTCACCTGCTTTACTTTTTTGTTTGTGATCTAACCAATCCCTAATTATATTAAATTTTTTTTATAGGGAGGCGTTGAAGTTACTCCTGATTCTGAAGTCAAAGATGTACAAGGAAAAGTTATCCCAGGACTATACGCTTCTGGTGAAATTGCTGGAGGTGTTCATGGAGCAAAGTAAATACCATTTATGAAAAAATTTTTTGATATTAAATAAATTACTCACACTTAAATAATATATAGTCGTCTTGGTGGATCATCTTTATTGGGATGTGTTGTATTTGGACGAGTTGCTGGTGATTCGGCATCACGTCAATTGCTCCAAAATTTGTCCAGCGAGACTGCGAATCGTCGACTCGGACAAATTGCTGGTCAATTGGCCCCCTATCAAGCAACTGTTAATGTTGATCCTACAAATCAAAAAGTGCGATTGGAAATTTTTTGGGGCCAACAGCAAGGCGTTAGTGCTGCTATCACTCAAGTTCCTTCAACTCCTGCTCCTTCGAATGAAAAGAAGGAAGCTGCTCCTCCAGTCGAATTAAAAGAATATACTATTGATGATGTAGCTAAGCATAGTTCTGAACAAGATTGTTGGGGTAAAGTATTTTCCTTTCCTAAATTTATTCTTTTGTGTAAATATAAACTTGAACTAATTTCCTATTACAAATACACTTAAAGTCGTGGTTAATGGACAGGTCCTCAACGTTACAAAATTCCTTCCAGGTTCTTTTTTTTTTTTTTTTATTTTCTTACTATTCATTTGTTACAAAGTAAAATAACCGTTTCATTAAAACCTTTTTTTTCATATAGATCATCCAGGTGGTAAGAAATCAATTTTACTATTTGCCGGAAAAGATGCTAGTGAGGAAGTAAGTAGACAAGTTTATCCTTTCTCTGGAAAAATTAATGAATCAAATTAATCAAAATTTTATTTTGTTTCCAAGTTCAACATGTTACACGATAAGGGGGTAGTACAAAAATATGCTCCATATGCGGTAAATATTTAAATTTTTTTTTGATTTTTATATTAATTTAATTAAATTTTTTTGTTTGTTTGTTTTTGTAGATCATCGGTACTTTGAAGCAATAAAGAAATATCGGAAAAAAAAATTAAAATAATAATAATAAAATAATAAATTATAATGAAAAATTTGTTTTCTTGGTGAAACTAAAATCAATTATCATTATTTGTAACAATAAATTAAATGTACTAAATATATTAAAATAAAAATGTCGAAAGAATTCTAGAGTTTTATCCACTTTTTAATTATCAGATCTCATTGATAATCTCTCCGAAATCTTATTTTAAAGGATACGTTCTACAAAATATAATATTTTTATATTCGGTTTCTATTGGGTGAAATTTTACTCAAGTTCTTTTTAGTTATTCTTTTAACTGAAATAACGTGCGAATTATACATTCGTAATGTCGAAAAGTTTATTACAAAAGTCTATATTTAAACGCTCGCTAAGAATCAACCATGGATTGTCAAGTCTTATATTTGTATGCACTTTTTGTTTTCATGTTTTCTTCGTTTTCTCTTGGTTACATACATACTATCAATTTTTATTTTTATTTTCTGGTGAACTTTAGAAATCTTATGCCTCTAGTGCAGCTCAAAAGGAGGTAAGAATAGCTATAAATATATTTCCAAAAAAGCTTGAAAAATCCTTCGCTTGTATAATAAAAGATAATTTTTTTTTTTTTATTACAGTATTTAAATAAACACTTAACGGAAACTGACCCAGAAGTTTTTGATATTATAGAAAAGGAAAAAAGGCGACAACGCGAGAGTATAGTGCTTATTCCATCAGAGGTGGATTGAATTTTCTAAATTTAATCTCCTTTTGTTATTATATATAAATATCTATTAATATCTTATGAAATTAATTAAGAATTTTACGTCACGTGCCGTTATGGAAGCTTTAGGTTCTGTTATGCAGAACAAGTATTCGGAAGGGTATCCAGGTGCAAGGTGTGAATGAAGTTCAAAAAATTAATAATTTACAATTTTTACAATTTTAAACATTACTTTTACTGATTTAATATTTTTCTTTCATAGATATTATGGTGGAAATGAATTCATTGATCAGGCAGAGATTTTATGTCAAAAACGAGCTTTAGAAGCTTTTAATTTGAAGGATTTTGAATGGGGAGTGAATGTTCAATCTTTATCAGGTATTTCTCATATTAACTCATATTAGGTTTAATCAATTGATGTCTAAAGAACGA
Source organism: Funneliformis caledonium (assembly GCA_910591825.1). Classification (NCBI taxonomy): domain Eukaryota; kingdom Fungi; phylum Glomeromycota; class Glomeromycetes; order Glomerales; family Glomeraceae; genus Funneliformis; species Funneliformis caledonium. The sequence continues at coordinate 15,726 of CAJVPQ010001276.1, forward strand.
TAATTATTATGTAGGAGCACCGGCTAATTTATATGTGTATAATGCTATCTTAAGACCTCATGAACGGTTGATGGGATTGGATTTGCCACACGGTGGACAGTAAATGTTATGAATTAATTATTTTTATTGTTTGAATATTAAATAAATTTTTGACAAAAAAAAAATGTTTTATTATTTTAATTAAGCCTATCACATGGATATCAAACAGATACTAAGAAAATTTCAGCAGTTTCATCCTATTTCGAGACTTTACCATATCGATTAAATGAAAAGACAGGAATAATAGATTATGATGCTCTCGAGGCCACGGCGTTGTTATACCGACCAAAAGTTATTATTGCTGGCGCTAGCGCATATCCAAGAAAATTTGATTATGCACGAATGAAAAAGATCGCAGAAAAAACAAACTCGTATTTAATGGCAGATATAGCTCATATAAGTGGTTTGTTTCATCATATTTTATTATAACTTTTGTTGATGTTTTAAATATGAAAATGCTTAATTCTTTCATTCTTTAGGCTTAATTTCTGCCGGTGTTCTTCCTTCACCATTTGAATTTGCCGATATTGTTACAACCACAACACATAAATCCCTTAGAGGTCCACGCGGCGCATTAATATTTTATAGGAAGGGTGTACGCAAAGTTGATAAGAAAGGAAAAGGTTATTATGTGGATACAATTTGATTATTTTCTTTCAGAATTTCAGGCATTGTTAATGCATGTTTTTTTTATTTGTTAAGTAAAAACTTTATCATATATAATGGTTCAATCAAAAAGAAACCTTATATGAACTTGAAAATCCTATCAATCAATCCGTGTTTCCTGGTCATCAGGGTGGGCCACATAATCACACTATCACCGCACTTGCTGTAGCACTTAAACAAGCCAAATCCCCACTTTTCAAAGAATATCAACAGCAAGTTTTAATCAATAGTCTCGCATTTGCTGAAGCTTTCAAGAAAATGGGATATAATTTAGTTTCCGGTGGTACGGATACACATTTGTTGCTAGTGGATTTAAGATCAAAGGTGAGCGTATACTATTTGATAAAATTATAGGTATTTATGTCTGACGCAAGTTTAATTAATTCATTTTAGAAAATCGATGGTGCGCGTGTGGAACGTGTTCTCGAACTGGCAAATATCGCGGCTAATAAGAATACTGTTCCTGGTGATAAGAGTGCTTTAATACCGGGAGGAATACGAGTCGGCACACCAGCTATGACATCACGCGGTCTTACTGAATCGGATTTTGAAAAGGTTGCAGAATATATTGACCGTTGCGTCAAACTAGCTATCAATATAAAAGAGAAAGTAACAGGTAGGGTCCTAATATATATATCTTTATATGATGTAACTTAATGATTTAAAAATTATAAATATCTAAATTTTGTGTTTTAGGAACCAAGCTTCTGGACTTTAAAGCGTATCTAGGTGATGGCTCTAATGAGCCACTTATTAAAGAGTTAAATGAAGAAGTAGTAGATTTTGCAAAAAAATTTCCTACCATTGGTTTTGATGAGAATGAAATGAAATTTAAGTAGACATTTTTTTTTTTTTGATAAGGCAGAATTTATTACTTAAAAAATTACAAATATAAATAATTTCGTATGTGAGAATGTGAGTTTTATTACATATTTTAGGAATACATGAAACCTATGCAATGTTAAAAGGAAAAAAATTAAAATATAAGTTAATAAAAAGTTGAATTCCAGTCTATAATATAAAAAGTAAAAGTTAAACCTTAAGCACAAAATAGTTTAGAAAACTACAGTAAAACCTTATTTTTCTTACAAAATATACAAAAATCCTATAAAAAAAAAATTATTGATTTAATTAAAGAGGTTATAAAGATAACCTTTTTTTGTATTATATAATTCTGTTTATCTAAGCAATCTATAAGACAAGATAGACTTTAAAACAATAATAAATATTAATTCAAAAACTTCTTACTATAGTTATTCATATAAAAAATATGATTAAAGAATATTTATTTCCATATAAATTAATAAAAAATTGATTTTATATCATATATAAAATATGATATAAGTAGGTTATATCAGATAATCATGTGGATTATTTCAATTTTAATTGATCAATAATATAGCAATGTTATGTAAGTTATATTAATTATATAAAAAGAAAAAATTTTTTTTTTTGTAGATTCAAATAAAAATTGTAATGCTTATTAATTATAAATTAATCAAAATTTTATTTTGTATCAAATTATTATAAATAAAACAAGTACTAATTATTCATTTAGATCCATTTCTTTTTCAATATTTTCAAGTAAATAATGATAAAACTTATACTTAGTAACAACTCATTCAGTACATCTTAAGTGAATTTATAAATTTTTGTTATAAAATATCATTTAAAATTCTTAAAAGCTATTAAAATAAATCTTTTTAATTGTAATTGCATATTCGTTTGATTTCTCATTTAGTATAACCTTAGTATTTTTCTATAAAATTGCATTTGTAATAAATTTAAAATAAAGTTTAAATATATACTTAACTTTAGTAATTGCTTTTTTTAATATTAATTATTATTTTTAAAAATTAGATTATTATAATATAATACATCATATATAATAGTCTAAAATTTCTAAATTATCATTATTTTTGTCAAAATACCATTCATACATTAAACGAATCTTTTCTTCTAATTACATATTATATTCTTCAAGTGTTTATTTGATTCTTTTAATTGGTTTCTCAATCTTGTTACTAGTAATCATCTGAAAATATCATTGATTATTTATATCTTTCTCTATATTCATTAATATACCAATCATTACACATTTTAGAATATCATTTTTTAGAATTTAAATTTATTTTTGCTACAATAAATATATCTTTTATCATGACATTATAATTCGTTAATTAGTTAAAATAGAAGATATTATTACATTTAAAATATAATATTTCAAATATTAATATAGTCCTTTATACAAGTTATTCTAGTATACGTTTAGATTTCTAGTATCCATTTGATTATATAAAATGAAAAAGAAATACTTCTTTATATTTTATATATAAATTCGCATACAATTGCTTATCAGATAGTCATTATAAGTTGTAATATAAACAAGAAAAGTTAAAGCTATATAAAATGTTCTATATGTTTTTTTTATAATTCAAATTCTTCACTATTTATTAATTACATAAAAGTGATATTCATTATATTTTATTTATTTCAATTCTATTTCTTCTTACTTGAACTGAAATTTTATTATAATTTCTATTATATTATCATCAAAATCTTTCTTATATTTAAACATCTTTTTTAGTTATTTAACTTTACATGTTTCTATATACTATTTATATTTATTATAATAAATACCTTTTTTTTTAATATCTATATTTCATAAATACATATCTCTTCAAGCATTTTGCAGGCAAATTTGCCTGCAATTTTATTTAATAATTAAAATTATTTATAATAATTTTAAATATTTTTAAAATA
>CAJVPQ010001277.1:0-19188 GCA_910591825.1 Funneliformis caledonium
CTATAACGAATTATTCGTTATACATACCGCATAATTCGTTATAGCGTTAACGAAGATTCTTATAATGAAGTCCTGATCGGCTGGATCAGCAACTTCGTTATATCGTGGTGTGACTGTATGTAATAAATAAAAAAAATATTTTTCAATCAATTATTATAAAATCAAGCAATATAAAGATAAATTGTTAACAATAAAAATTAGCTTAAATTTAAATATCTGTGATTCTTAATTAGTCAATATAGACAAAAAGTTTTAAGATTAATTACAATAAATAAATGTAACAATGCTATTACAATTTAAAAAAAATTAAAAATCAAAGAATAATTTGAAGTTAGTAAATATAAAATAAAGAAAATTTTATACAGAAATGGAATAAATATAAGAATTAAGTGTAAAAACCATATTTTTGAAAAATACATAGAATTATAAGAATAAAATTTGTAAAAAAATACAAATTATAAACAATTAAAGATTATAAGATGGTTTGATCAGGTAAGTCAAAATTTATAATTTATGGATCAAATAATAAAGAGTATTATTGAAAAAAGTCAAGAAAACTATTAAGAGACTATTATGTTAAACTTATATTTAAATTTGAATGGAATAATATTATGGTATGAAGATATTTACACCTGATGGGATTGATAATATATGCTGAATTTATAGATATATAAATAGTAATTTATATTATTAATTTTAAGAAAGACTATTAAAACACATTATATAGTATGAAATAGATAAAGACAATGATTTTCATACTATTGAATAGATAAGTCTAATAAATAATTTATATGACACTGCGCCTTCTTAAATGCCATGTATTTAGGAATACTTTTGAATGCCACTGTATATGAATTAAAATATAATGTTATTAAACCATTACAAGCCCAAAATAACAAATTATTTCTAAATCTGAAAATAATGTAATATGATACTTCAATTATATATAACTAATAATTTTTAAAATTATTACAAGTTCTATTAACCAAGATGTTACCAATCAAACATCTTAAACTTTTGGTCTGAAAAAAAAAACTTTTATTTCAATAATATGTTATAATAAAACGACTAAAAACTTTAAATTAACCAATATCAAAGCTAGGAAATGACGATTCAAACGAGCTATATTCATCAAATTTGAATTATTAGTTGTTGAGAATATCCTTACATGACTTATTAAATTTTTTCCCGGACATCAAAGGAATTCCCTATCCTGTCCTGCATATCCTGGATAAGTTCCACGTTCCATGACAAACACGGAAAGTTATAATTATAAAATCATTACTTCGCTTCTATCTTTAAAAAGACTCTAGAACTTTTCTCGTTAGCAGGTGAAATACAGACAACTATTGGATCTTTTAATATATAAAAGAACATTTATTTTATAAAAAAATTAAAATAAAAAAATATAAAAAAAAAAAAAAAAAAAAAAAAAAATAAAAAAAAAAAAAAAAAAAAAAAAAAAAAAAAAAAAAAGAAATCATATTAATAATGCAATAAAATGAATGTAAATAAAATGTTTTAAAAAAAAGGGTAAATGAAATTTAGATTTTTTTTTTTTTAAAAAAATCAGGCATACACTAATGATTATACAATACTTTCGTTTATAATCCTAAATTAACAAGTTTAAAATTATAATTCAACAAAAAAAAAAAAAAAAAAAAAAAAAAAAAAAAGTATAATTCACAATAAATAATAATAATTATTATATTTATAAATAACAAATATATATATATATATGAATAAAAAATATGTATTTATAATCTAATCATTGAAATTTTTTTTTTTTCCGATTTTAACTTTCACTTAGCATCTATTATTATATTAGAATTCCAAAATAAAGCTGCTTTCATAAATTTGACCGGTTCTCTTGTTGATGGCGGTAGCTTTAACTTCCATAGTACCAAAAGTTAAAGTGAATTCAACTAGCCTATTTTTACCACGTTGGGGGTCAGGTAAATCTATTTTCATTTTTCCCAACATTTTCATACCATCTTCGTCACAATATTTGGAATTATTATCCGGTGTAATAAAGATATTAAAAGTCATATCGGTTTGATTTGGAACTACAGGACCAGCTGTGTAATAAAATTTCTGATCCACTGCAACTTCAACGCCTCTTAATGCCAATCGATGGAATTTAAATATACGTCCTGAAGGAGTTCTACGTTCCGGTGGATCACCCTTTTCCCATTTAGCACTAACTTCAACTCCGTAACAGAATTTTAACACACGTGTTTGTACAATTTCCATGTTCAACCCGTATTCCAAAGCACCTCTTTCAATTGCAGCAATCGGATGTTTTGGTACAGCGATGATCGATACTTGATTCATAAATTGTCTTCGGATTTGTGATTGTAAATATAAAGATTCACTAAACCCGCCCACCAAAAACATTGCGCTACATCTTCGTTCGGTTGACGCCAATTGTCTTGTAATCAATTCAATAATCTTATTAACGACGGGATCAAACATTTCTTTTACATTCAAGAAGTCTAATTCAATCAACCATTCGGCTTCTTCCATTACTTCTCTTGCGTGTCCTGTCACATAATCCATTAATGCTGGACACACTCTTTCAATATCCAATTCTTTTGTGGCGTATTCATTTGGATTTCCATTAAATGCAAATTTCACTCGTGAACAAAACTGTTGTACTAAATATTGCATTTGCCCGTAATGATTTTCTTTTAATTTTTTCATTGCTGCGTATCCTAATTTCCTCCCGAGGAACCTTAAAAATTCTCGATCTACATAAGAACTACCACATAAGTCTCCACTACGTTCGGTAATTTCACTCAATTTCATTCCAGGCAATAAAGTTCTGGTTGTTAAATCTACTGTACCACCACCACAGTCAACAATCATAAATGATGCTAACGCGTGATAAAAAAAAGGTTGGTATTATGAAATGGATATATATGCGTGCGCGCATAAATTGAAAATTACAGATATATTTACCTCCAACGGTTAAGTGATGTTCAGTTAAACTCTTCATACAATATACAGCAGCTGCTTCGGCTGAAAAAAAAAAAAAGTTATACTTAAAATTATGATTAATTATTTTAAAATTTTCGATTCGTAAATATTATATAGTGTTTTTAACATACGTTCCGTTGTGAATTCCAAATTTTCAGATTGTCTAGTTTCCAAGTAGCCCGCGTTGAACATACATTCTCTCATAATGGCTTTGGCATCGTGATGCCTATCAAAGGGAAAAAACTCCAGGGTAATTATGAAAAGATCATATGATAAGGTGATAAAGGAAATTTTTGAGAAACATAATAATTACCATTCTGAAGGTACCGATAATACGAATCGTACTTGTTGAGGATACCTTATACCCGGCCATCGAGAGTTAAGTGTTTCCACAATTAACTAAATAAAATGAATTCATACAAAATTAGCACATTTCCTATAAGTGACCTCCTTTTCTAATCGCCTAGTAAAAGTAAAATGATCTTACTTTATTCATTTCATGTAGATAATCAGTGATTGCTCTTCTAGGATCTAACCCATGAGGAAGCGAAGGCTTTTCATCTTCTCTTACATTCGCCAAATGTAATTTAAACAATTCCACTGGTTTGGTTCGTGGTTTATTTTGAAGGCGCTTTTTCTTTGGTGGTTCTTGAGCCAAAGCAGGATATCCCCATGCTACCAATTGTAAATTATCATCATACGCTAATACCGTATTGGTTTTGAAAACCCCTGTTTGTTCTGGCCTATTATTTAAATATGATATCATTTTAATATATCCACTTTGCTAAAACCTCGTACTCTAAATTTCCAATTCTGTCGAAAGGAATCTAGAAATGACTTGAAATTTTTAAAATTTCTTACCACTACAAAATATATATATATATATTATTATTATTTTTTTTTTTTCAAAAAGGTAAATTAATAAATAAATCTAGAGGATTCTGTTTTTTAATTTCAAATTTTTAAAGTTGAACTTACTGTGTCGTTGGTGATGATTTCTGGATTGATCTTGTTTGAATATGCAAATCCTAATTAAAATCCCAAACAAAATTATTTTCTAGCATCAATTCTGATTGATAAAGGCAATTAAAATGTGAAATTTTATACCTGAGAATGTTGTACCAAAATCTAGAAAGTTAATGAGCGTAGTAAATGATTAGTATAAGAGAATAACAAAATACGCCATGATTAACGTCACATCGAAAACATACCAATCGATACAACAACTCGAATATCTCTTGCCGTATTCATTGGCTTGTTATCGCTTATATATATATGACCGAGTTGTTAAATTAAAAATTTCTTCTCTCTTTGGAGTAAATAGTTGTTAATGAAAAAAAAAAAAAATGGAATAAAGAATTAAAGATTTGTTAATATATTTTACTAAAAAAAAAAAAAAAAAGAATTAAAAGGTTCAAAAGTTTTTTATTAAAAGTTTATATTACTGTTTAAATTTTGCTTTCCACAAATCCTCAAAAAATATTTGTTCTTTTAAAAGGAAATATAAGAAGACAAGAAAACTAGAAAGTTGTTTAACAAACAAAAAAAAAAAGGTTTTTAACAGATTCCAAAAAAATTTTTATTTTAAGTAGTGCAACTATAATAAAAAACCTTTGCCTTTCATATTTCGAGCACCTACCGTTAAATGAGCTGCAAAAATTTATTAATAGTTTTTATAACCCCTGTGTGTAGTTTTCTTAACTTTTATTATTGAACAGGAAAAAAAAAGTTTTTATATTAAGAATCTATTTAATGATATTCTTTTTTTTTAAAAAATTTTTTTTTTTTTTTATTTATCCTTTTTTTTTAAAAAAAAAAAAAAATAAAAGCGAAAAGAATCACCTTTTTGACGAATTCATAAAAAAAAAAATTTAGATATCATTAAAAAATGTATCGTATCACAATCCTTTTCAATGACTTCCACATTTAACACATTTACCAAGTTTCATCCTAAAATCATTACACTTTGATAGGTCTTTTATCTCAAAAAACAGTTAATGTGTTACAACGGATGAAACTATCGATCAGATAACAAATTTGTGCTGAAAAAGAGGTTTTTTTTTTTTTAGCCGGATCTATTTTTGGCCTTCATTTTCATAAATAATTCGTGTAATCAATTAACCCATTTAACCTGTGATCTAGTTTTCCTATTCATTTACTTTATAATCACATCTGTTTGTGTTTAACACTCCCAGGCAAATTCCTTTAAAAGGAATTCATGGTTTCTCGAGTAAACGAATGAGAATCTGAAAAAGGAATCGAATAATATACGAATAATATACGAACAAACGTATCTATAGGGGCGCACACGGAGTTAATTTCCCTATTGTAAATCTATTAACAAATTTAGAAAATAAACAATGAGATGAAATAAAAAATTACAAATTTTTTTTCCTCCAATCATTCACAAGTGATATAAATTAGAAAATAATGTGATTTCAATTGTGATAATGTGAGAACGGTTTTTTTTTCTTTTAGGTCATTTTTGCATAATAGTAAAGTTTTTAACGTAATTATTATATAAGATAACTTAACTTTAAATGAACTATGCCTGATCCTCCAAATTCAGCTGGTAGAAAAACTCAAGCTACTCAAGAAATTGATAGTAACGCACCTCCAATTCCTACAAGAAAACGATACAAAGGTACGTCACGTCTGCTCGAAAAATAAATAATTAAAACTCAGAATTTCAATTTTAAAATTATCATTAATAATAGGACAAGCACATTCTAGTGATTCAAGTCGACAAAAATCCAAAGAAGACAATGAATTACTTCAAATTCCTCCCGAAAATTTAGATTTTAACAGCGTCCAACGTATACAAAGTTTAGCTTCAAAATATAAACAATTGTTTGAACAAGTTGATCAAGAAAAAGGAACTTTAATTAATCAAAGACATGATTTGCAATTAAGGTACGATGAAATTCAAGGGAAATTCGAAACAGAGAAAAAGCGTTTGCAACAGAGAGCGCAAGATTCGGAAGTAGAAGTGTCAAATTTAAAGAAACAATTGGTAGAATCAAAGGCAGAAGCTTCGATGTATCAGAGTGCACTTGGTAAAGCCACAAATGTAAGGTGGGGAGATGAGGATAGTAATAATCTTGTACAATTAACAAAAGTTATTACAGAAATCGTTAATTCACTTACGGAAGTTACTACAGTAAAAGGGAGAGATATTACGATTGATGATGATGCCGCGAATGAATTATTTCAAAAGTACAATTGTTCAACTAGGATTAGTGTCAAAAGTTGGAAACCGATATTGGCCGCTGCCTTGCAAAGATTAATCGTAGAAACTTTATTTCATGAATTAGCTAATTATTTAAATCATTCGGACCCAAGATCAAAGCCTAAACCACAACATTTAAGACAACCATCACAACTTTCGCAAACACAAACACAAACACAACCACAGCTACAATCTCAATCCCAACCACAACCGCAACCACAACAGCAGCAGCAGCAACCACCACCACCACAACCACAACAACAGCAGCAGCAGCAACAGCAACCACCATCATCACCAATTAATTCTCAACCTGACGCTCAAACACAAGCTCATGCAGTTTTTGCTAATATTAAAAAAGATTCTCCAAAACGTTCTTCCTCCTTAATTGTTCCAAAAAGTTATCCGCAACCAGTTGTGATAGATCAAAATAATAATTTAGAGGCGGAAATTTATTTATCAATGACCCAATTAGTTGGTTTGGTTAACCATTTAGCTGAAGCACGTACAGGAACCGATGACATCACAAAAATCACTCCAATAAAAATTCGTCAACAAATTTATGCCGTGTTGGGTACAAGAGGTTTTTGTAAAAATAATCATCCATTTATCGATCAACTCACGACAAAAATCCTCGACACGCTTTCTCGTTATCGTCAAATAAAAAATGAAGAACGTTTGGCTGATTTAAAAGAACATACTATTAAATTAATTAGAGAAATTGTACATTTATATTTCAGATTAAATGCTCAAGAACCTGTTCCTGACTTTAAAGATTTCTTTGAGGCAGGAACTCCTGTACAAAATAATGTTATGGATGGTGCTTGGGATGATGATTTAATTGATAATTTGGAAGTGGAAATTTGTAGTTTTCCATTGATTAGTGTAAAGAGCTCTAAAGATCAAAGTAAAAGAGTCCTTTGTAAAGCTCAAGTTGTTACCAGATCAAAAAATAATTAATTAATTTATTTATTTATTTATTGTCATTAATCTCATTATTTCAAAATTTAATATTAAAGAATACAGTTTATTATTATTATTATTGTGTAATGAAACAAATGAGAATTATTTGCATAAATAAATATAAATATAATTTGTTTTTTTTTTAATGAGAATTATATTTACTTGCATACCATTATTAGGAAATTATTATTTAAAAATCATTAAAATATATATACAGTATAATGTATATATATATATATAACGAATATATAAGAATTAAATATATTTTACATATGATGGGGTTCATTGTACTGAGCATGACTATTGTGACGAACTTGTTGTTGATGATAACCTTGGGCAATATTTGCTGCCTCACGTTGTTGTTGATGATTTGCAGTTTGTGATGATGGTAATTGAGGTAATTCTTGATGCTGTTGCTTAATCAACTGTATATTTCTTATTCTATTACGTGGAGGTAATGGTGGTGGTGGTGGATCCGATTGACCTTCTTGTATTGGCGGTTGTTGAAACAACCCTTCTCCTTGTTCAATATTTCTATTATTAGTTTTATTATGATGATTAGTACCATTCCAATGAAAACCTTGTGATGATGGTAATGCATATTGATATGACATAGGATATATTAGATTATTTTCTATCGATGGATTATAACCATTATTCTCGTGATATGATTGAGTATCTTTTAAATGTTGTCTAACGCGCATTAAAATCTCTCCAAGCATGTTCTTTCCTGATCCATCACCGCCATCACCCCAAAATTTATCAACTTCTGTGTGTTCTACCAATCGTTTATCTCCCGTTTCCAATAAACGCCTTGCAAGGAAACGATGTTGTTCAAATTTACATCTTACAACCCATTCCATTACTTTGACATTTATTGATTGCCAATTTGGATCCGTATAAGCTTGATACAATCGTGCCAAATTTAATGCATCTCTAGCTGTAGCACATTGGCGTATTCTATCAGCAATTTCTTTATAATGTTGAAATTTTGCCGCCTGAAAAAGATGTTCACTTGTTGGCCAACGTTTAACTTCTAGCGCTGCTGATTGAGGAAATGGAATTATTGCTTTTATTGGAAATCCTTGTTGGAAATTTGTGAATTCATAATATGGATCATATCTATTATAAAACCATATGGTATTTGGTGGTGGTTGTTCTCGAACTACATGAAAAAACATGATTAGTTAATGCCATAAATTAAAACTTAATTTAGATTCCTTATGCAAACCTTGAGGAGGTAACGGAGGTAGACTATACATGTTAATGTTGCAATCCGTTTGATTATCTAAAAATTTTGTCAATGAAAAGGAGTTAGATTTGCTTAATACCATCAATGAAAATGATTGGGAATATATATTTATATATATTTATTAAGAGAACTGAAAGACAAATTGAAAAGTAAAAAGTTTACGTTACCATAATTTAAGTGAATTTCGCGATCATGTGTACAAATGTAGCATTTCGTTGGATCGCGATCATTCAAAATCATGCAAATGCAATCGCAAGCCATACATTTCCCGTATCGTAATTGGTTTCCATTATCATTTGATGGTAAAATTGCATGTTTTAAGTGATCATGATTACATCGACAGCAGATTAAAGGATTGTGTTCACCCGGGATCATGTCTAGACAGTCGCAATTAAAATCCGTACAACGCCCGTAATTCATGTGATTTATGTTATCATTTAATGATAATTTCTCAATTTGCAAATTTGTGTGCATTACTTTATCGTGGCTACAATTCAAGCATCTTTCTGGATCCGTTTCATTATGAACGATGGAAGAACAGTCGCAATGATTTTCCATACAACTCCCGTATGTTGTCTCTCCCGGTCGAATAGGAATAGGAGGTGGTAGACTACTATAACCTTGATTTTGCATTATTAGAAAGTTGGGAACTTTTTAAATCAAAATAATATTGAAATAATGTTTTTCGGTTAAAAGATTTATATATTTTTTTTATACCCAATCCGATTGCTATTGAGGCTAATACTGAATTCGTTACTATTTACGCAATCAACTACTATTAATAAATTTTGTGGAGTGATTGTGGTCGTACAAATTTAAGAAAAAATTGTTTTTATTTAGTTAATTTCCGATTGTAGTAAGGATATGTCGATTCGGTAATTTTTGGTGTTACTTTCGTCGCTTTTTGGTGGGTATTTGTCGAATAAGGTTTTTCTATATATATACAGTATAATATCATAGAAACTTTTTGCGCCACATAATCACGAGATAAAATTCCAACATTTAATTATTAAATAAATAATTTTTTTTTTAATGCGATTACTAAAAAATTATTAGATATTGAGTTTAAATCGATCCTAAGACCGCTATAAATATTGATTTTAAAGATCCAATTTCACCCAGATCGCTAAAGACCGGATGGATCGAATATATTTGATCCATATATATCACGTGAAAGCATCACAAATTAATTCCTTACAATAAAGATTTTTCGCACTATATGAATATTTAAATTTTTCGCTGATTAGTCATGAAATGTATTAATTAACAACATATTTACTATATTTTACACGTTATTAATATGACAAATTAAAAGAAAAATAAACAGGTGTCTAAATCTAAAAAATACACTTTAAATAATATTAAATTAAATCTGCCATTTGTTATAAAGTTTCATAAACTATCAAATATTGTGGGATAGAAGCTTCTTCTTTGTAAACCACAACTTCATCATAATTCAGATTCCCGGAAGTACTTGGTTCGCCAAGTACACTATCAAATCCAACAGGAGGACTTGTTAAAGTCATAGCATCTTTGGTTAATGCGTATCCTTTTCCTACGACTATTTTGTTCAGTAACATTACTTTATAATTCACTCCTAAATAATTTACTAATGACCCTTCATTATAATCATCTGATTTTGATGATGTTCCAGAAAAATAAATTCCACTTCCAAACCTTTGAAATGCCGCACTTATTGTGCCTGTGCCAACATATTTTAATTTATATCCTTCCCTTATTATAGCGCACACTGAACATTGTTTATCACTACAAATTTTGTTGTTCTGTAATCCAACTTGACATTTCCTACATAGAAGAAAAAGACAATTTTAAAACTTTTATCTTTAAATTTTTTTATTTTAAATAAATAAAAAAAAAAATACGCACATTTTAGTTCCATGAAATCTACGTTGTTCATTTCCAACACTCATCGTACGTTGACCTTCCCCTTTGGGAAAAGGTTTGCCTTCTAATTGGTGCATCCTTTCAACTTCCGCCTTATAAGTATTATATTTGTTATTCAATATATCATTGCAATATATTTTCCATATCGAATGAACTTGTGGAACTCGTTTGTGTGGATGCCTCCATGCCATTTTAAATTGGTTAAGTACATCCTTATATTTTTCTGCATTGACCGGAAGTTTAAATAGACATGGCACTAAACAAAATATAATTCGTTAATTGATATATTACATATTGGAACAATCGATCTGAAATGTGATAAATTTACCATTGGTTTTGGCCCACCGCTCACAATCATCACGACAAAATTCTCTTCCTTTTAACGCAAACTCTTTACCACAAACCAAACACATATAATTGGCCCTTTCTACGGTTAAACTTTGCCAATTAGGTGTTCTATCCCTACACGATTTCGAGCACCATAATGACCCTTTATGAACATCTTTAACCTATTCGTTAAAAAAAACAATGGATATAAGTGTCAAATCAAGTGAAACACGATATTTTGTCATTTTACTTACTTTACATAAATAACATTTTGGTAAATTCCTACAGCGTTTTTTGCCACAAAACTTTGAGTTGGAAACTTGAGGATATTCTTTACATAGAATGCAAACAGGGTTGGCAAACCCGGCTAAGGAAGCGTCTTTTCGACATTGATCACTACAATATTCGCCGGGATATCCGTCGAGATCACAATCTACAACTTTACTAGTACAGTTAAAACAATGACTCTCGGTAGTGGTTTCGTCATTAATTGAAAAGGCAACCGAGACTATGGAAGCAGCATCACTACGATCATAGTTTGCTGCTTCTTTTGGGGGGTCATAATTTGGTGGAGAATATGGTTGTCCAAAAATAGGATTTTGCGAATAATAACCACCAGAACCACCTTGCTGAGGATTATCGTTTATATATGAGGTTACTCTAGGTATTGGAACATTGTATGTAGGAGCTTGTTGTATGGGTGGATAATTGTTAATAGGGATCTGTGCAGATATCGGTAAGGGTGGTAAGGGTGGAGAAGGTTGTCGTTGAGTATATGTGGATTGTGGATAATAGTATTGTTGTGTATATGTGGAAGGTTGCTGATATATAGCGCCTTTGTTATTACTCTAAAACGAAGAGAAGAAAAAAACGTGTGATAAAATAGAACAATAGTTAATTAATTTAGTAAAGTATTTTACAATAAGAATTTATACATGAATTAATCGCGTGATGTTTATAAATCATGATTATCACATAAAATAATTTACCGGATTGCTACTACTACAGCAGTTTCCCATCTTTATTAGTCGAGGAAAAAAAAAAAAAAGGATAAATCGATGAATTAAAATTGAAACCGATTTATATAAAAATTATTTTTTTTAAAAAAAAATTATTATACGTAAAATTATTATACGTTAAATTATTATACATTAAATTATTGATGTATCATAATAAAATTACTAAACAAATTTATATATATATATAAAAAAAAAGAAAAGAAAAAAAAAGAAATCTTTCAAAAATTCAATTGAAACAAACATTTTATAAGATAATGGAGCTTGATTAAATTAGGGTTGTATGTCGTACGATCATATTCGTAACAGAAGATTGTAACGGAGTGTAAATTCCATATTTAATTGGTGGTTTAGTCATTGCTACCTAACGCTAAATATAGGATATAATTTAAAAAAGTAAAAATAAACTTCTTTTTGTTCGCGTTTATTTATCACATAAAATGCACCTTAATTTTACATAACGCCACTTGGTTATTCAAAAGGAAGTAAATAATATCACAAAATCAAAAGATCTGCTGCGCCCTCCGAATTTTCAAGGGATTTCCGGATAAGTATCCGGTTTCACTAGAATAGAAATTAAAAAATCATTGTTTTCAAATTTTTAAAACTTCAAATCCTAATAAATCCACTTCAACAAATTTAAATTTGTTATGAGAAGCTTCTCTCACATTTTAAAGCTTGAAGGAATGGTGAAAAGTAATCATTCCAATTTTGGGGATAACTAAAGCCGGGTTCAATCACGTGATTCACAAAAATATTTGTCACGCCATGTCACTCCTCTGTTTTTAAGTATTCTAGGACGTTGAATTTTTTTCGGCTGTAATTCGGGCCAAAATTCGTGGTTGAATCCATCCCCCGATTTTTGGTGTTTATAATTATTGCTTTATAATTGATTCATACTTCGAAAATATCATTGATTATATAATTATTTAATTCATTCTAAATAATAATTCTTATCATACTATAAACAGGTTGGATCAATTCCAATCTGATACTTTTTTTCAGGTCAGATCAGTCAGGTAATCTGTTCTAACCTGTTTGATTTAGGAATTGGAATCGATTATCAAATCAAAATCAAATCAAAATCAAATCTCATTTTTTGAAAGAAAAATTAAAATTAAACAAAAAATGAATTTAAAATTATATCTAAAGATCAAATACATGATTTAAAGTATTTTCAAAAATGAAAAATTGAAATGATCAGTAAATGATCAGCAATAGCATCTGTATTATAGTATTTTACAGTTAAATATTAGCAACATTATATAATTTGCTAAGATTTCATATATTTATTAACTATAGAATTAATTATTAAAGTTTAAAATGGATTATCTTATAAGGAATAAAAAATCAAATCTACAAAGATTTGATAATCAATTCCAATCTCTAATTTGGTTTGAAAATCCAGTTTAAATTAGTAAAATCATTTAATTAGAAGAATAATAAATCGTTCAATTAAAATAATAATACATTCTTATTAAATATTAAGAAATTATTCAAATAAACAATAGTAAATTATTCAATTAAATAATGATAAATAATTCTTATTTAATGATAAGAAATTGTTCAATTAGAATAATAATAAATTAATCAAATTAAACAATATAAAATCATTCAATTAGAATAATGAAAAATCATTTAATTTAAATAATAATGAATTGTTTAATTAGAATGATGATAAATTATTTTTTTATTAAATGATAACAAATTATTCAAATAAAAATAAGAAATTGTTTAATTAGAATAATAATAAATTATTTAAATTAAATGATAAAAAATTATTCAAAATAAATTATATAAAATCATCAATTAAAAAATTCTACTAATCTGATCTGAATTTTTAGGTCAAAATATATTAGATAACAGATTCATCTGATCTTGAATTAACCTAAAAATCTATTGACCTAATCTGAATTTTCAGATCAGATTAGATCATATAATAAATTAACTTAACTTGATTTGAAATTTTTATCTAACTAATTATAATCAACCATTTCTATAGTTACTCTCTATATTTACATTTTCTTTTTAAATACTTTATATTTTGTTTCTGAATTTTTTAGTATAAATATCCCTTTATAATCACATATTAATTATAATCACTATTACACTAATTATTAAACTGATATATATTGATAATTTTCCTTTATATAGTTATATTATTATATGATAAATTAGTAAATAACATTTAATTATAATAATAAATAATATAAATTACTTTAATTTTTAAAGTAATTTTATTAAAAAATTTAGTTTTTACATAAAATTAAAGATAGTTAATGGTTTTATTTAATTTAGTTTAAGCTTATCCTAATTTTATATTTAAAAAAAGGAAAATATTAGAAATTTAGAAATATTAAAGGAATAAAAAAAAATAAAAGAAAAAATAAACTAACTGTTTAAAATTCAAAATTAAAAGAAATTTAAAAAAAAAATATTAATATAATTACATTAAATTAATTAATAATCTATTATATAATTATACTATTAGGTAGTTCTAAATGATATAATTATAAAAAAGATTAATTACAGTTAAAACTCAATATAATGAATTTGACATTTAGACTGATTAGGCTTTATTATAAGAAAATTCATTATCACTATAATAAATTATTTAGTATATATAATAAATAATTCATTATAATAAAAATATTATACAATCAGACTAATCAAATAGTCTAAATAATTTATGTAAGTTAAAAAAATTTATTTATATTAATAAATTTTCAGTTTTACAGTCAACTCTCTATAAATGCATCCCTTTGAGACTGGATATAAACGTGTATTTATAAAGGGTATGCATTTATGAAAAAAAATTTTTAAAAGATTTTAACATTATAAAATTATAAAAGAAACATATTTTATTATGTGTTAATAGACCAAAAATAATCTTTATTATTTTATTTTTTTATTAAAATTTATTATAATTAATAAAATAATTATTAATTAAAATACTGATCAATTGTAGTCTGCTGCATCATATGTACATATTTTCTTCTAATAAAACTTTCAATTTTACCTACTAATTTGATATATTCATCTGCATTTTTTTGTTATAATAAAAATATATTCACAGTTTCTAAACTTTTTAATACTACATTAGTGCTTATAATTACTATCTTGTCACTATTATCCATTTTATCTAAATTATCATGATTTGATTATCTTCAAGAATTTTATATATAATATCTTCTTTAGGAATATTAAGAAATTCATATACTCGCATTGCATTAGAAAGATTAAGAGCTTGAATTATTTTATTAAGCATTTGATTATCAGTTTCATTATCAGCTTTATGATCATCTAGAAGCTCATTGTTAGGAAAAATTTTAGTATGATTTCAGCAATTACAGATTATTTCAACTGTAACTTCATTTCAGCTTAAAATAATATACTGAATTACTTATAAAATATTCATCTTTAAATCTTGTATGTTTTATTCAGCTTCAACCTGTTCTAATAATCAGCTAAATAAAAAAAGAGTTATTATTTAATAAAATAAAGCATAAATAATATAAAGTAAGTTACTCACTTGATATAATAATGACAATAATATTTCTTAAAAGATATAATGATTTTAGCATCCATTGGCTGAATTTTGATATCATATTTGAAGATAAAAAATAAACTTCAACATGTGAAAGAATAAGATTTCTACCTTGTGACTTGAATAATTATCAAGTAATAACAAAACACGTTGACCTTCATATTTTTATGCAATTTTATGATCAAATTTACAGAGCTATTCTTAAAAAGTAGTTATAAGCATTCAAGCTTTAATATTATTTTAGTATGTTATGTGTAAATTATAAATGTTGGCATTTTTAAAGCACCTTGAATTTGCATATTTTCTGATTATTAAAGGGGATATTTTATGTGATCTATTAGCATTTGAACACAAAGCAATAGAAAGATGTTTCTTGTTTTTTTATGTCTAAAAAGATGTTTTGTGGCTAGCATTTAATCTGATTTTAATCTGCAAAAAAAATCACATGATTAATATAAGGATTGGTATATAATAATAAACAAAAACAATAAAATTATATGTACTGGTAAAAAAGTCCTGTTTCATCTATATTATAGATTCGTTCAAGAGGTAATTAGCGTATTTATTACATAATAATGGTAAAGTTTCAATAATAGTAGCTTTGTTAGCAGATATTGTCTCTCCTTGAAGCTTTTTTTGATGAATTCTATTGCATTTTTTTAAATTTCTAAAGCCAACCAGAAGAAAATTGTAATGTATTTTCAGGAACTCCCAACCTATTTACCAATAACTTGGCCTTTTCAACTAATATTACATCACTAAAAATTATTCAGTGCTGATAATTTAATACAAACCCTTTGAAAGCAAGTTTAAGTTTCAAAAAGATAACTAGTTTGTGCCGCTTTTGTTCTGAGTAGATAACTTCAGTAATAAGTCACTTTTTCTTAATTTGTAAGATTTATATTATAGTAGTTTCATTAACTCTAACTCTCTATTTTTCTTCAACCCAATCTACATATTGAACTCAAGTCTTTTTATTATTATTAGCATAAAGACAAAGCTTCTATTTTTGAGCATCTGTTAGAGTGACTTTTTTTTGAAAGTTTTAGAAGGCATATTGATTCATTTTCTATTAAAAAAGATAAATTTTTCACAATAACGTGTCTATAAAAACTGCAGTATATTATATAAAATCATTTAAAAGTCACATGAGTGTATTTAAAGAGAATATTATCGATATAGGTAGAACTTTTAAAATCATTACATAGTATATATATAAAGAATATGCATTTAGCATTAAATCTCAAACTCAAGACTAAGCAAAATGAGTGTATTTAGAGAAGGTATGCATTTATTTGTGATGTATTTATAGAGAGTTAATTGTATTATTTTATCTCTTTCTCTTCTCTCTTCTGGATTTTTTTTTAATTTCATTTTCTTTTTATTTCTCTCTTCCAATTTTTTTTTTTTAATTTTTGCTTTTTTTTTACTTTTATTTTTATTTTTAATTTAATTTTTTTTAATTTGATTTGTTTATATATTTTTTTTTTATTTTTACTTTTTTTTGATATGTTTTTTAATTTATTTTTTTTTAACTATTTTTTTTAATTTATTTTATTTTTTTGTATTTTTTAAATCAATATTAGTTTTTTATCTAATTATAAAGACATTTTACAACTTGTATTCTTGTATTATATTAAAAAAATTTTAAAGTTATTATTATAGCAATATATCTAACTTATATAATAATAACTATCCAGTCTTAAGTAATATTATTTAAAATCTTGCATGTTATTAAGTTATCTAAATTAGCTGTTTTTGTATTACGTTTATATTATTATTTTTATTTTTATTGATTAATATTTTTAAATTATTTATACTTTTAATAACTTTTTAATATCTCGTAATTCCTTTAATTAATCCTTTCTTATTATTTTATTTCATTTATTATATTATTTATTTTTTATTATTCTTACAATTTTTTTTATTTTTTATTTTTAATTTAATTTTAATTTTAATTTTTAGAATTAGCATTTTTTGAATCTTGAAAACTAACTAGTAAATTGAATTCTTTTTTTTTAGAATGGGTAAATTCCTTTAAGAACTTTACTGATATTTTTTTCTTCTCTTTTTAAGATTGGTCTTCTTTGCACCTTAGAAATTAACTGATAAGTTAAATTTCTTCTTCTTATATACAATCAAAAACTTTACTAAATTTAAAAATCGATTCTAGAATATTCAGTAAAAAATTCTTGAAATTTGATTGATTTGTATTTACTTTTTATATTTAAATATTTGATAGATTTTTATAATATTTTTATTTATTACTAAAAAATATACAAATAATCAGTAAAAGTCGTCTAATTTTCATAATCACAAAAAATCCCTTACTATTAATACTTCTTAAAATATAAATGAGACCTAAAAATTTAAGATTGTTGTAAAATAAAGTGAAATAAAAAATGTAATTTCATTACAACATTAACAGCAAATATTTAAATACTTTCAGTATTTACATATTTGCAATTAAAGTGAAAAATATTTTTTGCAGAATTAATTGAGAAGTACAATAAAATTAGATTAAAATTATGTAAAATAAAAAAAATACAAAAATGTTAGAATGCTAATAATCAGAAAAAGCTAAGCGATTCATAATTTATCATGATTATTTTCCTGAACTTTTTAACCTTTATTATTCTTTAAGAAATTATTTAAATTGTGAGAGACATTATAATCAGATCATTTCTACTAACTAATTTTACTAATATCTTACAAGTTCTATTTAGGAAAATAAAAATTCTGATTTGATAATACTGATAAGAATAATGTTACTAATTATTTTGATCTTATTATTAAGCTTGATAATACTAAAAAGCTTTTAAAGCTTAATTAATAAGAAATTTAGCAAAAGTCACAATCAATAACAGAATTTAACAATCAGATTTTACAAATATAACAGCTACTAGATAATTGAAAAATCAAATGAAAGAATTAAAGAAACAACTGCAAAAGGCTTATAAAAATATATTAGCTTAATAAGTATAATTTAGTTGTTATTAAATTTATTAAAGCTTTCATTTATAATAATCGGGATATTAATACATTAAGTCAGAAAAAGATTTTTAAAACTGCTATTGCAATTGATATAATATGTAAAACTTAACATAGAAATACATATCAGAGATTTAGCTTGTAACATTAGTTATCAAATATTTAATTATATGATTAAAGTTAATAATTACCATTGATAATTATATTATAAGTTTAGAAAGCTATTATTAGTTTTAAAAGTGGCTAGAAAAATTATCAGAATATAAGAAACTATTATTTAAAGGTCTTTTATTTCTTGCGTTTAACAAAACTTCAATTTCAAATTTTCTTTACATTGCCTCTCTATAAGTAATGAAAACAAAAAAGCTATTTTGATCAGAGATTTAATACAGTTATTTTCTATATTATTACTAGTTTTGTTACTTTTAATATGGTATTATAAAATAAAATTTAACATACTAATTCACCTTGGTTATATAATTCTTTTAATAAATTATAGTATAAAGAACTTTTCAATATTAACTCTTAAATATAATATATTCTTGATAAAGAATTATATGATTATCTTTAGAGAACTTTTAGTTTATTATCTGAAAAAAATCATCCTTTACTAATACTAATGACTCTTTAATAACATATATAGGAATTAGCATTACCAATATGAAATAATGTCCTAATTGTCATCAAAAAGATATTGAGAATCAAAAGTAATTATGCTTAAATTGTAAAATATTACTACTAATATTAGCAGAAATCTAGTAGTTAATATCGAGCTAAAACTTAAGTTAAATTTTTTAAAATGATAAATTATTTTTTTTACTTTTATAATAGAAAAAAATAAATTTTAAGTGATTTAGTAAAAAAGAATAAATTTTTTATATTTTATTATTTTATTTACAGTCCCTACCAAAAGTAATGGCGGTCAATTTTTATAACTTAAACCATGCGATTTATTAATAAACCCAATTAAAATTTTTTTAAA